>JAOXYB010023648.1:0-16466 GCA_028565635.1 Phoronis ovalis | reverse complement strand
GTGTGTGTTCCCATTATACCAGTTTAGCGCGCTTAGCCTGTTTTGGTAGCTAAGCGTGCATAGTGGGAACAGGCTTTCAGGTAACTTTGATTTGACCCAATGTGATTTTTAAGTAATCAAAAGAATGTTACTTAATTTTTATAGATCTGTTATGGGATTCTTCACTAAATTTACATAGGAAAAACAATTTTCAACTCCCAATAACTAAATATTTCAAAGGTATCTTGCTTTAAATATTTAATGATATTCCTAGGAAATGAATTGAAAAAGAACCGCCAAATCTGATCAGTATAGCTTCATGCCAAAGGTGACGTTGTTAGGTGTGAACTTAAAACTATATGTATTTCGTTGTTTTTTTTACAAAATTATGCTTTTGAATACGAATGCAAGGTTATCTTGAATGAATACCAATCGTGATTGAATGTTTATAGTGCGAACGGTCATAATCGCGAATAAAGTTTTGTGCTAGATTTTTTTTCTAGCTAATATTTTAATCGCGATTGCCCATGCGAACAAGGCTTTAGAGACTAGTGAAACAAGGCTAGCTAACTGACTTGGCATAAAATAAACAAAATAGTGGCAAATTGGTGACCCAGTACTGCTAAACTATTAGGCACTTAAACTGAGACAATGGAGAGAAAGTTTACCTTTTGAAGTTTTTATAATCTGTGTGAATAAATCTGTAACATATTCCATTGTAATTTTTTCGAAAGTATTATCGGATTAATGGAGGATAAGCCCTAATCACACTTTAATAACAAAACAGCATGGTATGAGTCACACTTCCTGCCAAAATCTGTTCCGGCAAGAAATAGCTTACGGATTTTCTACAAGCGCGCAAAAAAACTGGGTGGCTCTCAGCGCAGAAGTGCGTGGTGTTGATTGAGAGTGCGTGGCGGTGAACCACGCTAAAAGTGGTCATGGAGAACACTGGAATGCTTGCGAGAAATCTCTCATTTTTAATCCACCAAAAGGAGGTGGATTGAAAAAAAATTGTGATTGAAACTAAAAATCGCGATTATTTATGCCGTGCGAACGGTGGACGATTTATCTAGGGACTCATTTCCCGAAACATTCATCGTAAACTCATATCTAGTAAAAAAACAGCTGATCAATGAATGACGGCATGTCACTTACAGCCAATCACAGTGCGAAAGTTGGCTAGGCTATGGGTTAGCCACCAAAAAAACGTGAACCATCAACATGCGGTATACTTAAAACAGGCCCTCGAACACTTATGTGATAGAATTATCAAGTAAATAGTTTTAAATCAATAAATTTTAAATAATTCTTTTTATTTTGAACTGCATTAATTATTTCGTTGAAAAAATTGGTCTGACTGGATCTAAAAAAATATGACTTAAACATGTTTATGCCTGATCAGAAACTGTGAGATTTAATTTATCATGGTGGGTGATGCCGGTCCAGACCCGTCGCCAAAAAAAGCAGCACAAAAACATGTATGTCACACTGGATAATGTGGTCATGTAGGTATAGTGCCAAAACTATAATCGTTGAAAATGTAGGTACTGAACACGAGAAGGATCAGCAAAAATTAGTAAAACATTTTTATAATCTACAACTCCACCTGCAAGTTATTTCATGTTATATGCATATCTTCTTAAATCTTTCTAAAATAGACCTCAGACAGTAAATAACCAAAATGCTTCTACATATGAATAATAGCATACTAATCTGCTCACAGTGCCTTAAATCCATAGAAAAATGCACAGTTCAGTTCCAGCCTACACACTTACTATTTTAACCAAACACATGTTGTGCATAATTATATCCAAAAACAAAACAGAAATCACTTCAGGGAGTACAGAAGAACTATAAATGGTATAAGTTGTTTGTCCCTAATGACTGGTAGATAATATATATGTTTTCAGTTCTTGCTTCAATTTTAGCCAATACTTGAATGAAATGTTGCACACTGTCAGTTAATTCTATTTTCTTTCATTACTTATTGATAGCACTGTTATCAATAAAAAATAATAATAAAATTGTCAATTAACAAACTAATAACTGGTGATATGACAATTAGTTTTTCTTTAGCCTGTAGACCAGCTAATGTAGAATATCAAGACAAGCATTAACTGAAGGAAAACAATAAATAGTGCAATCGTCTTCTGTATTCTCAGTAGAGTACAATTACACGCAACACAGTCGACAATTTAATTCCGCTGCCTTCAATTGCATTCTATTAAAAGGACTATATAGTCAATGTCAACATTTGAATTTGAACTTGACTACAGAAAGCAATGTATAAAGTGGGGACATTCTTATGAAACTCACCATAGCTTCTGCACATGATACATTACACAAGTCAATGCTCACCAGACTGGTTTGATTCTGAAAAAAAAGTTTTAAATTGTTATCAACTTCAAAAGAAACAGACATCTAACATGAAAAGGGGATAATAGTAGTTTTGGATATAAAAAAGTCATGTAAATCTGCTGTTGAAAGCTGATGCTATTTTAATATCAACACATATACTAAACACCCATTATTTGCCACCCAGAAAAAATAATAATATTTTTAAGCTAAGAAACAAAAGCAGAAACATTAGGTACAAATACTAGATTAAATTGATGTATTTATATGGTTATGCATAACTGTGTTAATGTAACAGGCTGCCTAATTACCATTAAGCATTTTGCATGCTTAACAGTAGTCTGAAAATTATTTCCTTAAATTTTAACACTAGTTTAACTAAATTTATAATACTATGACACTAGCATATATTTGCTATTTTGATCGAATGCGCAAAAAAAATGTAAATGTTATTTTTAACATACTGGTGAACATATTTTTATTCCAAACTGTGACGTTTATGAAAAGGGCATGAAATGATCAACAAGAAATTTCCCGCGGAATTTTCTATTTTAGGAATAATGCCATCATACACAATCACAATGGCATTGTCATAAAACATATTTTTTTAAGATATGGAGCGGACTTCATGTTTGCGTTAATAGCTGCCGCTACCCTCGTCTCATCTATTTGCTGGTTCCATATTTTAAATTTTTCTGCTTTAATATCACTTATTAAAATTTTACTCATTATTCAAGGTTTCCAGTCAAATGTACACATTTCTGTATTATATACTTATTAGTATATGCTTGCTGTTTTGATCAAGGGTACAAATAAACAAATGTATGTTTTATTTTCAATGTGCACATTGCTTACATATTTTCATACCAAAATGCGACATTGAGAAAAGGTCATATAACTAGTAACAAGGAATTTGCTGCCTAATTTTTTAAGAATAATGCTAATGCTACACAGTTGCATCATTGCTAAACAATTTTCTTTTGTTTTATTGGATTTAAAGCTGCTTATGTCTATGTAAATAGCTGGTGCTATCCATGTCTCATACATCTATTAGTTTCACATTTTAATTTTCTGAGATTTCACATTTAATTTTGCATATTTCACTGTGAAAGTAAATTTGTTGACCTTCCTCAAACATCATTTTTGTAAAATCAAATTATATTTTTAACTTTTACTATGCTTGCAACCTTTCAAACAAAAAGCTCAAAACACTTATTGTTATTTTTATCTTGCCCTAGACTGTATCAATTGTATTTTATCATATTTTAACCACAAGAATTTTTGAGCTGATATAAACAAATACTAGATACATCTGCTTGCACAGTATCTTAAGTACTGCAGCTATAATAATAGTGTATGTAGTTATGAAAAAATGAGTATTAAAACCTGTAAACTATGCACTGTTAGCCTTAAGGAAAGAATATGACACCTATATTATTCATGATTATTTAAATGAAAAAAGTAATGCGAGATCTCTTACTTTCTAACACTAAATAATCAAATTTGGCAGCCTGATAAGATGTTGTTAGAAAGGATCAGATAAATACTATTATAGTAAACAGAATAATCTGAGTATTATTAGATGCAATCGTGTTCTTAGCATAAAAAAGCTGCAATGTTAAAAATGCAATGGAAAGCTATTTCTTGATCATAGGAGCAAAAACAACAAAGCATACAGCATTAAGGGTCAATAAATTTATGAAACAGATATGAGTAAAAAAATTAGCTGAAAAAAAATGCCCCTGTAAAACTCTGTCAGTCATAGACTTACTTTTCTCATCACAGTTCTTCTGCTGCACACTTTATTTGCAAATATCAAAACATCCCAGTTAATACATGAACCAGGAACTTTGTGCACAAAGATGTGCATCCTGGGAGGGCGAAAGCAGAGAAAAGAGGTACAAGGTACTATAAAAAACATGGTAGGGTCTGCCACAGTCAGCGCCTGGATTTGGTGTTCAGTAATATTGTAATGCTTGGTAGCTAGTATATGCCCTGGGGGGGGGGGGCAGTCAATATGAAAGTGGATATGCATGTTCTAACAAAATTGGGTATGTTTTTTAAACTGCCGGCGCGTAACGCGCTCAGGTGTTTTTTTGGCTAAAATCATGAAAAGGGGTGTTTTTTTTGGAGGTGTGACACTTCATTAGGGGTGCTGCTTTGAAATTTCACTTCGTTAGGGTAATCGTTAATATTTCACTTCGTTAGGGGTGCAAATACAGTCAAGAAAACTTACTATGTGTATCAGAATGTGTATTCCCTGTCATATGAAAGTCACTTCCTTACGGGTGCATTTTTTTCAAAAAACTCACTTCCTTAGGGGTGTATTTTTTGCAGAATTTCACTTTGTTAAGGACTTTTTTAAAAAGCCATGTTGTAACGTGGGTACCCCATATTGACTGCCCCAACCCCTGGATATATGCCACCCCACATACAATCAGGCATTAAATAAACACATACAAAAAGGAGAAATTTACAGTTTCCCTTTTTGAGACCATACAAAACCAATTGCTGGTGATTTTCCTCAAGCAGCATTATATCTCTATCATTCCATTACTGAAGTTATTGACTTGTGAACAGTTGTAAACAAATTTTAATTGCAGGAAAGAATGACATTTACACTGAATCACAATAAGCAGTCTAGATAAGCAATTAAACCAAATTTTAAACAGTGTAACTCAAAAGAAATAAAAATAAGAGCAATTACATTAGAAATTAGCTTACAATATAATTTTTTTTTAAATTCAACTATAATTACAAAATATTTGGTAATTATGCACTGGACATGCATAACTTTGCTCAAGGTTGAGCAGGTCAAAGGTTCCTGTAAAGTACATAATATTCTAGTAGCTGGAAAGTATGCATTGTTTTTCTTAACTATAAATAAATAGAAACAAAAGCTAGCAGATGGATTTGTAATATTTTTTTCAGGATTCCTGGGAATATCTGGGTGCAGTATTTACTACCACACCTTGTGGGCTGTAAATAAATGTTTCATTTACAAGTCATTGTCCTCACAATGACCTACAAATTTACTCACCCACTAGATATCTAAAGATTACACAGAAAACTTTTGTTTTAGTTTATCACTACCAGATGGATGCAAAGTGGAAAGATTACCTCCAGTTGGAAGATCAGGCCCTAATTTGCATAAACTTAGGAATGGTATTCTATAATGTCATAGACCATGAAGAACGAAGATCTAAGCTTTCAGTCTCATGTTAAACATTACAAACACTATAAAATCCCATAAAACATGCCTGGAACTGGGTGTTTTTCAAGAAAATTTGGTTTTGCAATTCATTGACAGCTAATGTTGAACATAAAATGCTAACAAACCAATATGATCACAGGTTCAGGTCTTAGATTTACACTGATTTTATTGCAGGTTAATGTGGAACCGAACAAAACTAAACCATGCTAGAACATATCCTTCAAATCTGACAACTCGCATGGGTGATTCCTCATGGCATTTAAATAGTTATATTATTATTTATTCAGTTGACGTCGATAGTTTGCGCATTCGTTTCATGATATGTTATTTTATATAATACATTTCATTGATCCATGACCCTACTGGGTTACTACCTTGAATAATGTCTAAAATCTAGGATTATCATTAATAATTATGTACATGAGTCATATGCTTTCACTGGACCACATCAGTATACAAATGTACTTAAATTAGTACATGATGGAAATATAGAATGATTAAAATCGAGTTCATAGTCCTCTACAATAGCATCATGTAAATTATATTACATTGTAGAAAATTTTGCTATGTCACAGATGCATAAAAGTCAAGATATAATAATATAAAAATGACAATATGCTACTAAAATTGTTATAAGTGATATCCACATGGGTCCCTTAAACTATCAGTGTGTCACTATGTCCCCCTGTTTAATTGGTGTGTCGATTTTTACCAATCCTATACCACTAAAAGGCAAAAATACAAATTTTGTCATTTTTAAGGTTCAGTTTGCATGTCAATTTTTACTCATGTACATCCCTATTAATATTATACATCAAGAATCTTTCTTGGGTTTAGATATAAGCAGCTGTGTAAATGATGTAACACTTAAAAAAAATCATTGTAAATTAAGAAATTAAACTTGAAACATGTAGCAAAATCAATTAAAGAAGGAAATACAGCTAAAACATCCAGGAGACAAACAGGACAAACATAAATTATGTAATAAAAAGTCCAGCAGCTGCTGTTGATAACAAACTTTGGAGCTGAAAATATTAGTCCCAGATTAGATTGAACACAACCACTTGTAGTCAGGAAGTAGTAAACTACTAAGCACTTGTGAACACATAATTATAGGTTAACAAATAATACAATAATCTGCTTGTGTTTAATGCTGCCTGCTGTTTCTAATGAAAGCATGGTGGAGTATCAAATGTTATTAGAAGGGATGATACTATTAAGAAATCTTAAGGTCAACCTAAACAAAACACCAAATCAAATAGCCTTGCTAACTAAAATGCATTTTATTAGAGAGACACGCCAACACATTTTGTGTTTGTTCTAACAGAAAGCCGAAAAGGATCCATGTTTAACTAATATTGCAATGCAAATTGATAACTTTTCATTTAAACATTCTGAAAATAAATTATCTTTTTTACATGAAAAGGTCATTACTCCAAATTCGAACGATGAACTGGTGTGTACGTATGGGGCATCGTTTTTATCTTGTAATATATAATATTGTTACATCAAGTGCAACATAAAATGATTACATTAAAAATTGGTGCTTCAAGTGCAATACAATAGGTGGGTACTATATGACTGCTCAAATAGGGTGAAAATTTAAATAATGAAGTAAAAAAACTTACCAAATTTTCTGTACACTCTTCCTTACATATTGAGTCTATGTTTCCCGTGTGTGATACAACAAAAGTGAAACCTAATCCAAGTGACAGCAAAAATACAACTATGGGAGAAAACATTTCTCAGACTCATAAATTGTCCATGTTCTGTTATTGCTAAATCTGCCTTTTCGAGGCTACATTATGTTTTCGCTTCTTCTTGACTCAACAAATGTATACATTCCAATTCTTCACATTAAAAATTACTGGTAACTGATCATAGCAACAATTTCTTCAGTAATAATGTGGATTATTGACGAAAGAACTGTAAAATTTCGTATTATACATCCCGCGAAGTTTAACAAACTACTTTCACTTGTGCAGATGAAATTGAGTTTCACTAAATAATGGAATGAGATTTGCGTTGCGAGAAAAAAATAAACAAATTGCTTAACACGAAATTTCCCTTTTTGCGAATGTGATAAATTTTTCGTATATCCGTTTATAACTTTATGTTTTGCTCAATCGTTTTCGTTTGTCATCCCTTTCGTGTTTTTGTTACTTTTATAACGATATGGGTCAATGCATACATTCACCTCATTTTAACCATCATGGCGGACCAGAAGTCGGACAGGTACAGTGCGAACATAGAAAACAAGAAATTCCTCGTCGCCGGATGTCAAATTGAAAGCGTTGTTATATATAAAGATAGGGCAGAAGTTTGCAGATCTCTTACATGTAAACTTGATACTGGAGAACATGAGATTTTGGTAAAAGAACTGTCGACTTATGTCGATCCAGACTCTATAAGGTAATGACTATTGTCGTATTGAGTATTGTAGACTATTGACTACTGTATTGACTATTGCATTAATTTTTGGTATTCACAATAGCGAGTGACCATCAGAAACTAAGGTCAAAGACATTCTTCAGTTTGCAGGTATTTAACGTTCTACATGATGTACAGCCTCCAAGAACGAAACTTAGATTTAAAAATGATATTTGCTGTAATACAACTAGCTGTCAACAACGATCGAGGGTGATGCAAACTTGTTGCAGGAAGACCTTAAGGCTAAGCTAGATCCTCGTGACGATAACTTATGATCAGCAATGATAACATGTTGGTATACACCCACTTTTCTGTATCCATAGATAATATTGTCAATTGCTGCTTTATCCTATTACCTGTTGTATGGATGAGTTTATTAAAGTGGCTTAATTAAGGGTACCAATACAGAAACAGGAACAATCATGTAATGCTTAGAACATCCAGTCATTAGCTGCTTGTGCTTTTACCTAATTTCATGTTTGTTTTATGTTTCAGCATAATTAATTATTATAACTTTTTATGTAAAAAATGTGCCTAACACAACAATTATAATGTGATATACCCCCATATATTGGAATATTCCTTGGGTAGCTTAGTCTTAATCTCCTCACTCAGTGGGAACACACCTGGCAAATGGAATTCCACCTGGAAAATGCGAAGTAATCAGCATCTCCAGAAAGAAAACCCATGTTGCCTATCCATATACACTACATGGACTTTCAAAAGTCAAGCATGTTGATCACATAAAATGCTTGGACATCACCATCTGCAGAGATCAACGCTGGCTCAAACAATTCAATAATATTACTACTAAAACAAACAGTTCCTTAAACTTTCTTTACTGAAATATTAATATTGGAAATGCATGTATCAAAGAATCAGCCTACAAAACACTAGTAACACCCATCCTTGAATACTGTGTGGGACCCCTACATATCAAACTTATCTAAGAAGCTGGAGTCAGTCCAAGGGCGTGCTGCAAGATTCACCATGAATAGGTATAGACAAACATCTAGTGTTAGTGCAATGATTAGCAACCTGAAATGACAGCTGTTGGAAGAAAAGCGTCGAAATGCAAGATTGTTTATGTTCTGCAAAATACAAAATCATCTTGTAGCAATTGAAAGATCGCTCAATTCCATCCCGTTCTGAAAATAGTCAGTCATACGAGATTCCACACTCATCAACTGATTACCATATAAATTCCTTCTTTCATTTCATGGCTAAAGACTGGAATGTACACTACCAGACAATGTGACGTCAGCCAAGACACTTGTAGACTTCTTAAATGCTCTGGCAAAGTAACATGGTAAAAGGTACTCTACTGCATGGAGCTGCACCCCTACCTTGAGGAGCCAGAGCCTTGTGCTATGTTTTAACATATTTATGTCTTTTGAACTAGTGAGCCACACTTGACGAGCATAAACTCATCTCTTACATGTACCAAAGCCATCAACCCATTGATGTTGGTAAATTACTTGGAAGAAGAAGAAGAAGATGGTACAGCAATGTCAGAAGGAAATGCAATGAAAATAAATTAACGCTATAATACATATCCATAGATTAGCATAACTCAACAAGTTAAAATGAGTATGCACACAAAATGAAATATTAAATAGAAATTGAGTATTGTCTGCTTGCTGAAATCTGGCACTAAAACAAAGTACATTTATGTGACATGTCTTATGAATAGTTCAATATCATCTTGCATTTTTGTTTCAGGGTAGAAGGTAAGGGTCCTGCTACTATTATGGAAGTAGCCTTTCAAACAAATGCTAAATTAGATAAAGACGAAGAAAACAAATCAGAAATTGAAGCATTGGAGGAACAAAAGAAAGGCGTAGAAGATAGTATCTTGCTGTTATCAAAGAAAAAAAGTCGATATGAAAAACAAAAAGTGTTTTTAGATGGAGCTGGTAATACTGTTCAGTCTGGTGGTACTAAAAAGGTAAATTTCTACCATATTTAATTCACAATCTGGGACATCTGTTCTTTTTGTGTTAGCCTCAAACACTTATATATAATGTGCTGATGAATTGTTCATAACGTATCATAGTTGGATAGCCTCAGTGTGTGTGCATCTTTATTAGTGAAGCACCTGTAATGAATGGAATAATTTTATAAAGAGAAAATCAGTTTTCAAATTTGTTTTCGGCATTTAAACATAATCTCTTTGAAGACAAGTGACACCTAGATATGTCAAATCCTGAAACCAGAGAAGTAGGTTTTTGTATATAAGTTGCACACTAATAGTTTCCAATTTATTCAGAATGAATAAAAACTATATTTTAAATTTTATTTTAGAAATCAGAGGAAGGCGGTACAGACTTCATTCAAGAGCTTAAAAACTATTTGAGTTTTTATGATGAATTTGCAACACAACTTGATGAGGATTTGCATAAGGTCAACAAGGAGATTACTAAGTTGACTGATGAAAAAAAAGATATCGAAGAAAGCATTCGAAAACTGAAGACAGATAAATTATCCTCAGTGTCTAGGTTAGGGCTTTTCCAGAAAACCTAAATTTAAATCCAGAGTAAAGGGGTGTGTAAGTTCCAATTACAAAAAGAGGGTAGTTAGAAAAAGTTAAATTTAGGACTTATTATAGTAAGAATTTTCACTTCATAAAAGTCTAAATTTCTTCAAATTTAGACACCTCCAGATTTTCTTAGTTTTCAAATTCATGCACTTATTCTGTTTTAAGAATTTAACATTTTACTATTCAATTTGTTTTGCTGTATTTGTTACTTTCTTAAAACACTATAAACTGTGACTCAAAACTGTCTCTACTATTTTAAGGGATATGAGCGTCTTGTTAGATGTGAAGGAAAATATGGAAATTACACTTGTGTTTTCCTACGTTGTATTAAAAGCTAAGTGGACACCAAAATATGACATAAGAGTATTCAGCAATGATAATGTTCTCAAGGTAATACTTAAATTGGATTTCAAAAAAAAAATTCTGGACTGTTTATGAAATTAGAGCATGCTGTTCAAAATAGTTTCTAAAATGTGCTTTCTTGTATTCTTGAGTGAACAATGAAATCTTAAAGATACACGGTAACAGAAAAAGAAGTAAAGACTTTCATGACTTTTTTTGTGCAGTAGTCTTGAAAAATGTGTTAATCCACTGTTCAGAATACATGAACTGTATAATGATGTTTGTAAAATAATAATAGTGTTGTTTTAATGAATCAAAAGAAATCTGTATTTTATCCACAAACTACAAATGATGTCACTTCATTTTGCTTCACACATATTGATAAGAATAACATCATGTATTTACATGCTATTACAAGTGTCTGTTAATTTCAGCTTCATTGCTTTTGATATTTATATCTGTCGCCTGATAATTTCAGCTACATTATTATGGTATGATTACACAGTCCAGTGGAGAGGATTGGCTTGATGCTAAAATATCCTTATCCACTGCCATTCCAAGTGTTGGTGGAAACCCACCGTCTTTGGGAAAAATGCAGTTGTCGTTCAAGGGGAAAGATACAGTGAATGCGTTCTCAAAGTAAGATATCATGGTATTAGAAAATAACATAGTTGTATAAAAATAATAAATGAATTATCTTCAAGGTTTATCTTGTCAGGATTTAAATAATTCATTTGGGTGTTTTTAAAATGACCTGGATAGGTGCATCAAATTTTGAGCAGTAACTTCTTTTGACGGTATGTTATGGTTTGTATGATATGTATGGAAAAACATATTAAGTAAGATGGGGCAATTTTTTCAACACAGTTCCCATATACTTGTGAAGGACATGATCCAGTTGCAGGCCAATTGTATATTTATTTTTAGATTTATTGAAGAAAAGAACATGCTTCATTTTAATTTCAAAATAGTTCTTTAAAAAAATAACGGACTTACTTGTACTCTAGGATGCCTGCTGTGTGGCTAACCCTTTTAAAAATAATTAGCTGTTAGTCAATTTACCAAGTATGTCACGTTGCCTAGATTTAAAGTTTTGCTATCATTTTATTTTGGAAAGCAAGCACTAATAAATCACACCCCAGATTTGGATCAGAGTAGTTTATGTAACAATAGTAACAATTGATGTTTTTCTGGGCTACAAGTATTTTGTGTAACTCATTTTTTATGAGTGATTTTTTTCAAATATAGTTACTGTAAACATATATTGTTAACAGTGAACCACTTTTTGTGCATTGTAAGTAACTGTTTTCAACATTACTGATTGACTAGAATTTTGAGTGGCAAAAGTATCATAGCTGTAAATTTAACTAAAGTTATATAATATTAAAAAGAACTATTTTTTTCAGTATTCTGAATCAAAACTTTGAACCACAGATGCAAAGTAAACAGAGAGCTACTAAGTTACACCTAAAGGAACATCCTAATATAAATGCTATTCAGCAGATAGCATCTCACCCCCGAGGGGGAGTCAGCTCATTTCAAGATGAGTTTTGGTGTGATGATACTGTCGAGGAGTTTGCAGATTACATAGATGAGGATGAAGCTGAGATATCTCTAGATACAGCTGTTACGGAGGTAAAGAAATTAAATTAAAAAATATCAATGCAAAATCTGGCAATGTGCCAGTTTTTCTCTATGTACATTCATTATTTAGGGTTCTGTTGCTGATGTGCACTTGCAATAACTTGATGTACAGTTAGAATTTTAAGCAATACTAAAGATTGTGGAATAAAGGAGAATCCTGAACTAAAATTTCGGAATACTCCTGTTTCCAAATATGTGTATCTGTCAGAACAGTTGGTAAATGAAGAATACCAACTGTAGGATTATAAGATTTTTGTAAATTTAAATTCAACGATATGTTTAGTACATAGAAAAAGTCAAGCAAAATGTATGTTTTAGAATTAAAATATGGCAAGACAATATTTGTAGTACTGTGAATGTATGGAAATGTGTTGCCAAATAAACAGTTGTAAAAGTCTCATTTTTACATATTATAAATGAACACTTTTAACATAAATAAAATGTTAAGAGATTATTTTAAGCTGCCCCTTGACTACCAACAAAGACAATGGTTAATGCTATTAAGTTTTATGACCTGTACATAACCTCGTAATAACCATTCAATGTCATTTTTGAACTATTCTGTAATTTATTTATATGTTGTGCACCATCAATATGTATTGTTATATGACTTTTAAAGTAATGAGGAGAACAGTGTGGTGAATTTTACATTGCTTAATGAATATGGATTTGTTACAGGTTAAGGACAGTGTTACAACTGCTACATTTGAAATTTCTCGTCAGTCAACCATACCTTCAGACGCAACTGAACACAAGGTACTGTAAAAAACATAAGGTGCTAACAAAGGTCTAAAAAAACATGGTTTTTAATAGGGTTCTTAGCTGGAGGTATTTCATTGAAAATAGGAGGCAAATTTGGCATACAAACGTTAATTAAATATTTTCGAAAGTAAGCCGTATTCAAATGAAAGCCATGAAGGCTGGGACATATAGTTTACATTTGAATTCATTTGATTTCAATCCAAGTTTGCTAGTACCACTACCAGAAGTGTCTTGTCAAAATTTTAAAATTAAAATTGCATGTCATGGCAGTCTGATAGTGAATTGTAAATTAATTTGTTCAAAAATGCATTAGATTTTTACTTGCAATTATTGAAACTGGATCATTTGTTTTCCCAGATTTGTCACTCGTGCTCACCCATAATGTAATTGCAGCTGGTGGCTTCCCAGTAACTCAAGTTTTCCCCAGCTCTGTTATGTGAATGAAATGGAAGAGGGCTAAGATTACATTACTGCATGATTTTTCATTCACAGAGTACATGCAAATAGTCTTTTCATGTTGCAAGTTGAGAACTGTTGTATATTTGTACAAGTAGGCAAGGATGCAGTAACAAAATTATAGGTTTAAAATTTGTTAATCATACTGCCTGGCTGTTACAGTATTTTCACTTTTTTAGTATATATTGCTGGAACTATATTAGTAGGAGTAACCATGAAATAATTTGCAAGTTGCATCATTATCAGGTGACAATAGCCCTGGTTGACTTGCAGCCGTCATTCAAGTATCAGAGTGGTGGCCTAAAGGCGACGCATGCTTATCTTAAAGCTAAAGTAAAAAATACATCGCCGTATGCTCTGTTGGCTGGACCTGCAAACGTATTCTTAGACAATAACTTTATATCAAAGGTAGACATTTCTTGATTTGTAGATAAATGTATTCATGATAAATTTGATTTGTTAAATTCTTGACGTTTGCTTTGTGAATTCAAAAATGTTGCAGGAACTGTTTTTTCTTGATACTGTGAGACAAACTTATAAAAATAGCACACAACTTTTTTGCTGCAAGTCAAGTGGAAAAATTGTTTAAACATTTATTTTAAATTTGTAGTTGTTTTATTAGCAATAAAGTTTTCTCTGAAAAAAATCATCAAGCAGCTATTCAACTTTTCTTTGAAATTTTCAATTTCAGTATTAATTGAACTTACAGTTAACAATTTTTCATAATATATTTTATAGACTGCATTGAGAGGAGTTAGTCCTTCAGAAGTGTTTGAATGTTCGCTTGGTGTTGATCCGGCAGTAAAAGTCATGTACCAGGCTGTCACCAAGTTCCGAGAGCAATCTGGGTTCATGTCTAAAGCTACGACGTTGACATACCAACGAACAGTTATTGTTCGAAACACACGATCAACTGCTGTAAAGATTGTTGTGTCCGATTATCTGCCAATCAGTACCGAGGAGAAAATTAAGGTGTGCATCCCAAAATAATGATTGCCCTGTGTATAAAGTGATTTATAATGAACAATTAAGTACAAGTGTTTACATACCTTTTTGATCTTTGTAGGGGAGGGAATACCAAAATGTTTCTCATCTTGAGAGACAAAAGCAGAATTTTCACTCTCACTCATCTCAATCAAAATAATTTTAAAAACATTTTTAATTTGCATGTTGTTTAGAGTCTTAAATTACTGGGGGGTTGTCTGTTTTTCTTCCTGATTCTGATGCTATTTCTCCTATACTATTGTCGAAATATGTAAAATATAGGTAAATTAAGCAACTTAATTGTTTTAGACAGATTAAATGCTTACTATTATAACAATTGACCTCATCAGTTCTACTGCATCACAGTTCGGCACTATCAGATTAATATAGAAAAAACTGTAGTAAGCTATTATTTTTTTCCTATTTCCTTGCACCAGGTGATCTGACTGATTGAACTGTATTGATAACACAAATCTCTGTGAATCATGAGGAATTAGGGGAGTTATCATTCATAAATGCTTTGAATTGTAGGATTGATTTTGTATGCCACCTAGTGCCGGCGTTGATTACATGTAGCACTAGTGTTTGATTTATTACTGGAATGGGATGAATATTCAATAGGTTAATTTGACACATTTTCCAGGTGAATCTTGTAGAACCAGTCTTAAAGCAAGAGAAAGGAAAGCCCGGTTCTGTAATTCTTAATAAACAAAACAACATAGAGTGGGACTTGGAAATTCCTGCAGGAAAATCTGAAGAATTGTTGGTGAAGTATACAGTTGAACATCCAGCAAAGCAAGAAATTTCCGTAAAAGTTATTAATTAGTACAGAATAAGATTTAGAGTTTTATATCCAACAGTTCGGAATGGCTTTGTTTAGCACTGTTTATTATCAACAGTATTATATGTGTATGCATACAGATATATACATACACATACATATACACACATCTACATTGTCAAAATATTAAACAAACATATTGATAGCATATTGAACATTTATAAAACTATTATAATTAGTTGTTTACGTAAATTGCATTCCCTTGTATGTGCATCAGTCTGGGAGACAGGTTTTTTATATGCGAGTCTGGTATCACTCTTTAATCAGCTTATTATTTTGTATAAAATGAAAAATGCAACATTGCATTATGGTTTTCCTTGATATTTGGTAAATGTCCATAAATATGAGGTTATATTTGTACTTAATAGTAGAATGAACAATCCTTAAATATTCAAAAAAGGGCTTTCTGTATTAAAGTAAATTATAAATTATATATAGAAATATGTATATTTTTTTAAATTTAATTTGTACAATTATTTTTGCTGATAGTTTTGTAATTAAAACTTTTTTCTGTTCTACAAATTTTTGGATATAACATTTAACTAAAGTAAAAATGTTAAGTTATGGTAGAAACTGCAAGATTCTTTCCAAGTATTATTCTCCTATTTTTAATGGTGCACATAGTATGATTACTGGATTTATGAAGGTCATAGGTTGGTGGGCATATCAGGCTAGATGACACTTCGAAGCTTCTTTAGCTCTATTTTACGCTCCTGGTCCACTTGTTCAGAGTCTTTTATTCAGGCCATTCACGAGCATGGGTATCCACTTTAAGCCCCTTTCGCACCAGCGGTTGTATAAGTTATAACTTTAGTTCAGGGTTTTAGCCGTCTGTCGTCAAGCCAATCGGGCCTCCGACCTTGACTCCACATCCGGGGTTTCCAAACAAATCAGAAAGAAAAATGGAGGATATAGTT
>JAOXYB010023637.1:0-16470 GCA_028565635.1 Phoronis ovalis | reverse complement strand
ATATATAAAGTAGGCTACAGTAGTCATATTAACAGTGAAATGCGCATTAGTTTTTTCAATATTTCTGGATTTTCATGCTAAGTTAATTGCTTTAAAATAGTTCAACGTTGTATCCGTCAGGAACCATCTGTTTCCTGCAAAAATAAAAACATTTTTGTACCGAGTATAATAATTTTCGAAAAGAAACTATTTCGTCTCTTTTAGATCTGTTCGAACCTATTATAAAATACACTTTTCGTTGTATGAAAAAGTAGAAAATGTTTTTCTTGCATATTTTGCGGCGATAACATGTGTATTTGGTTCATAGTTTTGTGAAATAAGCCAGTCAGCATTCCATATAAATTTCGAACACTATTTCATGGTATCGACCGGCGTTATATATGATGTTCCCCGTACATGTTATGTAAGACATGAGAGTGTTATTGCCCATGCAAGCAGGAGTGACATCGTTCAAGTAATTTTGTATGCAGCCACGAGACACTGCGCTTCTTAAATCTTCTGAGTTTTTTTTTAACACTTTAATATATTTTCCGAATTTTACCGTAAATCTACTATAATATCTGTTAATATTTCCGTTTGAAATCGATCAAGAGATTTTTTTTAAACTGCCCACGCTGGAGTGATATGGTTCAAGTAATTTTGTATACAATAACGATACACTGAAAACACTTTTTAAACCTTCAGTATTTTGTCACTTTAATGTATTTTTTCTGAATTGCACCATAAAATATTTCCTAATTATCCAACATTTACTATGACTTCGGGAAGTGTTTTCATTCACTGCAGACAGGAGGATGTTATTGGCTACACTGGAGTGATACTGTTCAGGCAATTTTGGAAATCAAAGCTAGTTGAGCAACGACGTTTAAAAAATTTAGTAATTAGGGCATGACCAATCGGTATATAAAAATCAAATTACCTGTTTAAAGTATGAACTAAAACAAATATATAGTGTTCAAGTAACTGGGCACTAACGCGAAATATAGTGTTCTTAATTATGTATTTTTTTGACTTTTTTTATGGTGAAGTCAAATCCACTTACCTTGAAATGCCCTCTAGATCTAAACCTATGTATATAATTATAATAGTTTATTAAATAAATAACACAGTTACACAAAATTGCAGCTATATACACAAAATCCAATTTTGTCAAAGATAAGTATACATGTATATGTATCATAACTCGAAAAATTAGCCTAGATATCATCTTTTTGACATTTCTGGGAAATTATTATAAATAGCGTCTGTGTTTGTCACATACACCATTGCGTCTCACTATTTACATATATATTTGTCAGTAAAGTATACACAAAAATGTATTCGCTGCACAGCAATATGGATGTGGTTTTGTGTTCAGTTATTTTTTGTTTTTTGCTGGTATTTGGCAATGCTACACCTCTTGTTAGGGAAAGTTCGGAGCCCAAACCCTGTTGTTTTCCAAAACAGTTTGAGGCAGATCTTGGAATAATAGTGGGTGGAGTACCGTACTCAATACCGATGCCGTTTGCTGCGGAGGTAAGCAACAGCAAACACGATTTCTTACCATGCATCACTATGTTGATTTTTAAATTAGTGGATTGTCTACTAAATGAGTAATAACTCACGAATCGTAAAGTGTGAAGCACGGTCTTTACTTATTTTTTTTTAACAGATTAAGGAAAAGTTATTCAGATATTTGAGTCGAATTTTGGACTAATAAAAGTATACAATTTTGGAAGATATTAACTGAAAAATCACTTAACTTATTTATCACATGGTTATGTAATCAGTAAGCACTCAGGGTTCTTCAGAACGTAAACTTCAACAGTCCTGCGGATACCAAGCTAAAATTTGGCCGAAATTAACTTCCGATTAGGAACTCTAATATAACAGGTCGGCCGCAAAGTTGACGCAACAATGGTTTCGGTTGTCTAGAAAAGATGGACGTCCTCGCGCATTTGAGCTTCGAGCCATTTTCAAAAATCGTACCTTTACGCAAATAGTTATTCAAGATCAAGTTAAACGATCGACACGTTTGTATTATAAATGCAAGATAACGATAACAATATATCTGATGCACTTACGAAATTTTTACAAAGGTTCAAAAGTCAGAATTTCACCATTGCTAAATAAAACCGCGGGAAAAAATCCTTCATTTATGCCCCAGTATCGTCTGTCACTTTTTAGGAAACGCTTCTTAATTTTTTTACACCTCGTTGATTGATGCAATAACACATCTAAACAGTGGCGACCCTTTTCCTCTTTGAAAACAAGAGTTATGGTCTTTTGCGCCAAAATCACTTTTTCAAGCTAATTTGTGTTTATCCTGTTGCCGGAAAATAAATTTGAGTAGCAAAACGGCGTTTAGTTATTTATTAATAATTTTTGATTATGATTTATGTTCAAAGTTATGGTCTTATAACATCGTAAACTTGTTTCTGTAAGCTGCTTATCACAAATACGAACTTTGATTATTTTGTTAAATTATTAAACTAGAAATATTCTGACCTTGTAATATACAAAAACGGCTGTCCCAATTGTGACAAATCAATTACATTGAAGCCATTGCGGTTCTCTAATAAGAATTATTAAGAAGTATTATAAACTATCCGCATTTGTTGTGATGACGCCGAATATTTTGCGGAAGCCTGAGATTCATATGTTTTTTAATTTGGTTACTCAAGAATAGAAAAATTCTTCATTGTGTGTACTTTTCTCTATGTTGGGTACAAAATCAGCAAAATATCCTAAACTATATAGCTTGAACAGATATGATCCTTGGTGGCGCAAAATATCCTAAACTATATAGCTTGAACATATATGATCCCTTGTGGCGCAAAACAGACTATAGCGATTTAAAACATGATGGTACGTAAAATAAAAATGAAGCCGGTAAAATAAATACGCTTTGAATTAATATGTTTAATAAATGTAAATCAATTCTTTGTTACTTATAAATGCATACGTGGATTTTCCAAAAGCTTCTCATTTTTATATACGTCTACAACGGTTTTATTCTACAAATCCAGCATAGGGCATATACTGTGTGCATAAACGAAATGCCAGAAAACATGACATAGCAAATACATTTAACATCAGTAATGGGCTACTAAAATGCTATATAAAGTCGACATTTTTGGCTTATAAATGTACGATAATGATAAAAGCGTATCTGGTGTACTGTATTTCAAAATACATAAACATTTGGGCAAGTGATTTGCAAAGTCGGCAAAACGACGCTTGCTATAGCCACTTAGGCACATTTGTATATAACTATGCTCCGCAGACACGTACTCTTTCCTTGCCTATCAACCATACCATCAGGTTAAACAGTTGTTAACCGAGAGAACACTATAATTATGCTTGAAGAAATATCAATATATAAGTAAACTAGTATACAAGCATATACAACTTTGTTTCTCGTATTTCTTATTAAGAGGTACCTAGTCCGATATCCCGGGGGGTGCTGACAGTGTACTGGTACTTAATAGCTCTTATAATCCGTCCGAGTAGCTAGAAAAGTCGCGTGAATACTAGTAATTAATACACTGGAAAACTAATAAGAAATATGATATCGCTCCAAATATTCCAGCTCAAACTTGAAATCCATGTTGTTCTTGATAAATTTATTTTTTATACATTTATTTAACAATACGTTCTATACACAAAATGTTATGATACATGGTGAATACAGAAATAAGACCGCAAAAATGACGTCACAACAACATATGAATAATAAAACGGTTAATACTCTTAAACAAGTTCGCTACCATATATTTTCACTCCAATGAAAAGACTTTAAGGAACTCTAAAATGTATAAGAGTGTCACAAAAATTTCATTTCAAATTACAACTCTGATTTTAATCACATTTCTCATTGAAAGCAATGTAAAACAAAGGTTAGAATAAGACAAAAAGTAAGTCGGTAACCTATGTTTTATATATACCATTCAATTTAGTTCAGTATCGGCTACATTTAATTATAAGCCCACTATTAAAAAAATTAGAACTGCATTAAAACTAATTATTCGGCAACAGAATAAACACAAATTGGTCTGAAAAAGTGGCGTTCGCGCGGAAAGCCACAACACTTGTTTCCAAAGAGGAAACGGGTCGGCGCTGTGTTATTATTGCATCAATCAAAGAGGTGTAAAAAACTTTATGAAGCGTTTCCTAAAAAGTGACAGACAATATAGGGTTATGAACGAAGGAGTTTTTCCCGCGGTTTTATTTATCCAAAGTGAAATTCTGACTTCTGACCACTTGCAAAAATTTCGAGTGCGGCAAAAAACACGAATTTTGGAAATACTGTGCACCAGATGTGCTTCTATCATTATCGTGCATTTATAAACCAAAAGTGTCGATCGTTTAAAAACTATTTGAACTTTTCGTAAATGTACGATTTTCTTTGAAAATGGCGCGAAGCTCAAATGTGCAAGGACGTCCGTCTTTTCTAGACAATCGAAACCATCGTTGCGTCAACTTTGCCGAGCTGTAACGTGTCTCCGATTTTTGAAATTTTTGTTAGTTCTTACTTAAATGGTGTGCTGCTAAAAATATCGACTCAAGTGTCAGTGTTAATAACTTGTCCCGAACGAGTCTAGCCACCTTAAATATTTAAAATTTAATATTTATTTCAGGGATTAGCGCGATTTGCTCATGACTCCCTAAATAAGAGAGCAGCATACAGAGGAAACTTCAGCGTAATTACATCAGGAAAGCAAAGCGATCAAAGAGCTGTCGTTGACTATGATAAGGTACTCTATCACTCTCAATAAATCCATCCGTGGAGTTCCATACCTTTAAACTAACATCTAAGCTTGGTCATAATCAACTGTCGTTATATATTCCTTTACAGTAGGTTTCCGAGTTCTCTTCAGATAAAGTACTAAATACTGGATTGTGACAGCTTTCAGATTTTTGTGACGTCATCGGTTTAGTCTTTTAGGGAATCGCTAAGAAATCACAGAGTCCCGAATTCCGTATGGTTCATTCATGCAACGCGAATTGTTATATATACACGAGCACAATTTCCCATTTAGTGACCATTCAGCCTATTCAGGTACTTGCAAATGTATTTAGAGGGGAAGGGGACAAATTTGTTTTCCTATAGGTGTGAAGGGGTCATATTTTATTATCGTGCGGTGGGATTCGTTGAATTTTATTTCGGTCGGTGCAATGTGTGATAAATGCTATGTTTTATTTTCGTGTTTTAGGGTAGCAATACTTTTGTTTATGCAATCATATTATAATTCTTAACTTCTGTGCAATGAGACTGATACCCTTTCCCCTATATAGCCTCTCCATTTTCCGGATTTACCATCTCAGATACATTTTAAAGAACGAAAGTATGATAACTCTCCATCACAGATCCCTGGAGTATATCCTAACCATTCTGAATGGCCATCCAACATAATTATCCAGATTATCTTAATTGGGAGTGTAAACTGTGATAGGCTGTATACAACCTGTTTATGAATAGTTATTATTGTTGAGGTGGGAAAGAGCCGCATTATTTTCGTGACCCGCGGTTGCAGAAGTTTATTATTTGTGATTCATGAAAAGGCAATTTTATTTCCTTTGACAACAGATATTTCTTACGTCATTTTACCGCATCACAAACCAGTATTTTGTACATATCAATGGGAAACCTACTGTAATTTAACAAGAGTGAATAAAACGTCATTAAACTTTTGACCAATTGGGAATTAGCTTTTCTATCCATTTGGCTCTGTGTGATTGACCTAACTCACTAGCTTCCCGGCTAGCCCACTGTTATATACCTATTTATAGCTACTATAGGGGGATTTGTGCGAGCAGTGAGCATTGTGGTCTGTTCAGTCCGAGCCGCGAACATCCATTGACTCTTAAATGGAAACAGCGAATTTTTTTTTTTAATTGCCGCGATCATTTGCCATTTTCAAGCGCGAGGATTGCACCCTGGGGGCCGGGACCCCCACACCCCTCATTTATTGTAAGCTGCAATCTGAATGGGAGGGTAGATTATTTGCGGTTTATATATAAGTAAAGAGATTATCGTTTTTGCTTTTCACGATAGTAAATGAAAATAGAAGCGGTCAAGCCCAGATGTTGAAAAGGTACGCAATACTAACGCATGGATTTATTCAGGCTGTTCACTACTCTATACACTTTCATAATACCAAATTTGCGTAAGTATTTATATATCAACACACAAACATCAATGCATAACCAAACGCTTAACCTTATTTGGAATTGTGATGCATTTCAGAAAACTGTGTACGTCATCACTGAAGATGGGAATAATTGTACAATGTTTCCGTATCCGTCAGAATTCACAAGCAACTGTATGCTAGGTTGGTGTACAACATTTCTTTAATTGGTCGCAATAATGAAATGACGAATGCAATGCAATTAGATGCGATTACGTTTCCGCGGTAAAGTTTTTATCAGCAGTATGTTCTCAATTTCTAAATAGTTCTTTTGGATATAATTATAAATATTATTTTCTGGCTTATGTTTCAAATTTGTTATGACAACGTACTTTTGTCAATGCAGTACTGTAAAAATATGTTGAGTAAATTCAGGTATATAATTTGTGCTCGCGTAACAGCAATTTATGCAGACCAGTTAACAAATTATTTATTCAATTCTATTGTAGATTCTGCTAAATACTTGGGATCATATTACTACGGACACGGCGCTAGTAAACTAATGGCTAGGGACTATAGATTGGAATATTCGACTCCAGGAACAAATTTGAATATTACAATATCGGTATCTGATAAGGAATGCTATCCGATTGGGGAAATTATTGTTGGATACACGGCTGGAGGTAAGTTGATCATTCGTAATTAATGTACATGAATTTTGGAAGAAACGTTATTCTTCAACTTTATTTTCGAGTGTGATAGATACATAATAGAAAGTTCATTGATAAAGTATCTGTAATGGTACCAGATTTTACAAATGTTTGTATACATAAAAATGGAGCCATCATGTCAAAATCTTGTATTCGCCTGACAGTAAATTGTATATCCAGGTGATTCAGGTCAGCGAGAACTTTTTGTTTGAAACAGTTTAACTAAATTGTTAATTGTTAAACTTAAAATGTATTGTTATTACGTACACTTTATTTTACGTTTTAAAACAGTTTTTAATGCTACTATGTGTAAAGTATATGTTTGAAATAGCTTATCTCCACAAAAAGCTTAGTTATTGAAAATCTGTTTTTGTATTCAAGTCTATAGAGTCCAATAAGCTTAATAGGGAGGGTGTCATTTATATCATGATGTTATATCTTTGTTATTTATTGTATGACATATGACACTGTTAATAAAATAAATTCATTCTACAAATTTACAAAATCCATCGTAATTCCAAGTAATGATACCTGGGACTAATAGAACTATTTGTACTTGTACATTTATACAGATATGACAAATTTAGTAAGACATATTTAAGAATATATTACTTTTAGGTATCTTACTGTTTTAGTTACTTTGTTGCTAGACTGCAAATACCTGAAATTAACTTTCTGTTTTAGTTTCCATTCTTGAAACAATTGGTTTTGCAAACTTGGAGCTAGAAATAAAAGATCCCAGTCTATTCGACTTGCCACCAAGTTGCAACAATATTACCATGGTAAGAGACATAGCTCCACGGTATAAGTTATTCCAGTATTTAAAATAAATCATACGATGGCTAGAATTGTTTTTGCAGATCGAATTGTTACAGCTGAAATAATTTACTATGATGGCGTCCTCCACTTTTATAACCGTAGTTTTATTCCTTCGTAAGCCGTAAAATATTTTTTCAGTTATGTTATTTATACCCTACATCATGAATGTTATTTTTCACAGCAAGGGGATGAGTCTGGATTCGGATCTTACACCCTAGTGTAAGTTTCAACTAATCAATCTATATACCACTTGGTGCGCCACTTGGACAAACGTACATGCGGGGCACAATCGTCGTATGTGTAGAGAAAAAAAGACAAGTAGAAAACTAATTTAAGATTCAGATAGAAATACGATATTATGAATTTGGTTTAAAATCATAGCCTTAAGTATTTTACGCATGCTCTTTTAAATTATTTGTGCTGTTGCCAGATAATATAAATTGAAGCCGAAAAGCTTTATTTTGTGCGCTGTTGTCGATGTAGTTATTAAAATAGATGAAGTTGTAGGTTACACCTTAAATTACGCGATTGCCTTCATTTCCTAAAAATTTTTATGCAACTGTATTTCTCAAAAGAAACACTATTGTATGACATTTTACGTAAAACAAGATTAAAAGCATTAAAAATATTGGTATATAGAACAATTTTACAAACAAGATTAAAAGCATTAAAATATTGGTATATAGAACGTTATTGATTCTTGACTTTTGATTTCTCACAGCTGCCTCAAAACCATTGCTACATCAGGCATATCTCACTGACCAGGCACGATACCTCTACAGTTTCCTTAACGCGAACCCCATTTCAATCCCATGAAAACACTTGACTCGCCGCGCGAACAAAGAGTGCATCGCGCAAACACATTTAGACTAATCACAACATCTGACGCTATGTTTACGCACGTACTCTACACAACAAATCAAGATAATTATATCCTAAATCTACGCTTGATTTTTCGTACTCATGACCAATGAAATTCATGCTTTGGTTGATTGTAGACCATCTGGTGACTTTCAACAAACTTAAAATTATCTTGAAAATCGATGAATGAGGCTACAATCTATATTTATGCCACTTTTTTTTAAACCTCCTGTTTCGCTGCCTATTGCCAAGAATAATTATTATTGGTCTGTTTCAGTGAGAGTATTTCTAAAAAATGTATTTTTTGAAATTGCACGTTGAATAGTCGCAGGAAGTATTCGCGACAGTGCGCAACCTACATTCAGTTCGCTAGAATTTTGTCGTTTTCTTAAACATATGAACTGGGCGATTAGCAGACCCCTACGGGACTCATGACTGAGCTGTTTGGAGTAAATGGAACGACTATGATGTATGATCTGCTACAGAAGGTTTCAGAGTTATGCTCTCCCGATAAAGTACTAAATATACTGGTTTGTGACAGTTACTCAGATTTTTCTGACGTCATTTTGCCGCATCACAAACCAATATTTTGTATATACAGAAGAGCATAACTCGGAAACCTACTCCCGATAAAGTACTAAATATAGCGGTTTGTGACAGTTACTCAGATTTTTCTGATGTCATTTCACCGCATCACAAATAATAATAAGAAGATATACGGTCCGTGTAGATATTATTTTTTACAGTGCAAAGACAGTCGGATACATTAGTAATAAAGCATAACTTGTATAATGTATTGTTCATTAGCTGCTACTAGGTTATGTGCAGTTGTGCATATGCTAATGGAGACTCTGTGTGCGTGTGTGTGTGTGTGTGTGTGTGTGTGTGTGTGTGTGTGTGTATTCATAATAATAAGAAACTGAAAAATTAAAATTTTAGCTACCTGATCGAGTCCCTCGCTGCATATTCAGCTAAAAAATAAGTTTCACAGTTTTTGACATGTCAACCATTTTGGATTCAAAAAAATATCAAGAAAAAAGTAAAACTGTAATGTTGATAAAGGAATTTGAAAAAAAATGACGAAAACCGGGATTTTTAGCGGTCCAGTATGAACTATCCAAAAAGCACTGTTGACACTGCCCGCGCAAAGGATCATATCGCACATTATGAACTTCATGACTCCTTTATAATCGTGTATGAACTGTCCAAAAAGCTGGATACTGAATCGCGCAAAGGAAAACCGATCTAACAACTATATGGCTTCCAACTTGTGGTTGGAAGCCATAAGTTACTTAAATTTTAACAAATTTCAGCTGCCTGATTGAGTCACTTCCCACATATTCAGCTAGCAGCTGCCTGTTAAAACATCCAGCGTGCTGAACAAACGAACACGTCTATTTCAAACAGAGTCAAGGGATAAAATTCGTTAATTTCACATTAAAGCAATGTGAAGATAGCAGTTCTCCGAGCTAAAAGCGGCAATAATTTGATTTGCTCTTCTTGAATCACCCGCCATTAAGGAGCCGATGGGTATGATTTTGGAAGAAATCAAAGCTTTATTAAAACAGCGGAAATCAAGAGTTTGAATTGTTTTGAACTGGAAAAGAAATTATAAGGTTTTCAGATATTTTTAAATTGTCTGATACATAATTATATTATACATTCCATAGCCGACTGTATATAATATTAATATATATTACTTGTCATATTATATAGAAACGGCAGTTTATCATCAGCGACCAGTGCGGACTCTCTCGGGCTTTGAATTTAGTTGTCACAGTAGTCACTGGAATTACAGTAATTCAGAAAATATATTACATTCTTAAGTTTATATATATCCAAGGACAAAGCAACCGTAAAAACAATACTATGCAACAACTAAGGCGATTTAAATGGCTTTATGACGTTGAAAGGTCATCTCTGTCGTTCTTGATGTTCTGAAGGTATGTACATGTTATATCATGCAGGAGACATGTTTTGAAGGTATGTACATGTTATATCAATCTGAATACAGCTTTTTTTATTTGATCTAGAACAAGGTGAAAAATGGCTGAGTAAAGTGCGTAAAAAGGGTAGCTTCACATTTATTGCATAGATGCATGTTGATGTTAAATTTATGTGTGTTAGTAATCCCGATATTTAATAATTAGCCATTAATTAATTGATTCAGTAGCAATACTCTTTAGGTAGAATGGTCCAAGATAGACTTGATTTTGGCACATATAAATCGATACCACTCACAAACAAATTGTTGCCATTAACATTTTCTGCAATAGACTATTTGCATGTACTTGATGGAGCCACTAGTCTCTGACCCCAAACGATCCCAGCATGTCGCATTCTGTGAATGAACAATGACGTAGTTATGCGTGCGCTCACACGATCATTCACAAAACGCATCCTTCGCATGCTGAGCCAAAACCAAAAAAAAAAATCTGATGTTCTTTTAATTATATCTACATGTTGTTAGACATACCCTCGTTTTTGTGAGCATATCAAAAATGCATAAACAAGTATTTATTAATATTTGTTTACTTTGTTAAATTTTCACCGGTTAAAGCTTTTCTAAAGTCAGATTAAAAAAACAAGTTTTGTGTATATTATTAACTAAAGGATCACGGTATTGAAAGGGTCTGACTGTAGCTCCCTCAAGCGCATGCAAATAGTATATTAGATACTCATAGGCGTTATGGTTACATCTTTCCTAAACATTTGAATGAGATTACTTTTAAATTTAAATCGCAGGCTGGTAATGATGAGCCTGACTAAAGAGCACCATGTGAGCAGTTTGAAAATTACACCTTCAGCGTACCACAGAATTCCACCAATTTTGGATACTATAAATGATATTCAGAAATTGTGTTTTCTTTCACTTTGTGTCAAATTATATTTACTTTCAATAACTTTGTTTGATTTGTTATTAAAGTTTGTGGCTTCATAAAACATATCTGAGCCACTTGATAGTGTAGAAATCGTCAAACGCAAATTGTCAATTTACATGTATATTGTTGTCAAGGCAACTATATCTAAGAAACACATGAACACATATGTGAACTAATAATTTTTAATATTTTATCTCTATGGGGTAGTCATTATTTTGCAATCTATTTTATCCCTAGTGCAAATGTCAATTAGAAAAGTAAAATTAACGATTATACGTCGAAGTATTATTTATTTTAAAAGCGTTTGAAGTGCCTAGTCGGAAAACTCAGTAAGCTGGTTTTGAAAGTAAAAACGCTTTTAAGCGCGGGATCCGGACGGTGTCACTACATTGTAAGTACTGTGGTCCGCACATATTGTTTTCATATGTACTAATTCCGTCTTCAGAATTACGATTTGAAAACTAATAATAATATGTGTGCTTGTTCCGTTTTCGATATTGCAACCAAATACGTTGTTCGGTTTTTCTCGTTAGTAAAGTTTTATTGCTTATTTATTTTTTGAAAAAGGAGATATATCGATTCGAGTAAAATTTTAGTATTGGAAACATTTTTTTGTCAAATTCATCAGTTGGAATGTATTCAATTCATTTAGCAAATTTATTGATGTGACAAGAAAAACAGATGTCTATAGCTAGCTGATATTAATTTAAAGACATACATACTGATATTTTATCACGTAACGGATATTTGTTAACTGTCTGCGTACCTAAGACAACGTAATTCTTCATAACTGCTACTACAACACGTTTATTAATTAATATCAGTTGCTACTGTACCAAGCTAGATATTTTATTTCCACCTGCTAGCTAATCATCAACCTTTTGGTTGGCAATACTGCAATTTCAGAGGTGACGTCAATCTTCCACCTCCTGGTTCATATTCTTACTTCCGGGGAGCAGATGGCGCGAAATTTTAACCATTTAGCTTGTTTTCAGTTACCATGGAAACTAAAGTGACCTCACTGCAAAAGATGAAATCATAGAAATTAAATCCATTTCAACTTTTAATTGCCGATGATAATAATTATGGTCGTTTCCTAAGAAACGAAACCGGTGTCACTGTACAGGTTAAGTGCATATGTTTCTAACGTTTCACTAATTTGAAACTTCAAGCTTCACCGGTTATTCACACACTAAGAATAGTACCGATGGTGATGGTTGACACTAGAATATTTTTTTTATAGACTAAGGTCACCGTCACATTGTTTTATTTAGTAGCTGAATAGCAAATGTCACTTTAATGTGGAAATCGGTAGTCCCTACACAGAGTTGAGAATATGTATTGCTAAAATTATAAATAGGATGTCTGGTGCAGAACTTCGTACTAAATGAATGAATCAACAAGATCATTCAATCCGTTCTACACAAATGTCGACGTAAGCCCAAACTATGCTGTAGAAGATCATATTGATGAGAGGACTTTGTGTTTTATGTGCGGTGGCATTTACCGTCTGTGATATTAGGTACGTAATGCAAGCTTGTGTGGTGCATGATGATGAGTGAAAGTATATGAAACCATTTCGAAGCGAAATTGTAGAATACGACCCTTCCT
This sequence comes from Phoronis ovalis, assembly GCA_028565635.1. NCBI lineage: Eukaryota > Metazoa > Phoronida > Phoronidae > Phoronis > Phoronis ovalis. The sequence goes on along the minus strand of JAOXYB010023637.1, from coordinate 3,477 downwards.
AGTGTCTCTAGTTATTGTTTCTAATCTAATCCACCAGGCGGAGATTAGCATTCATTTTTTCTTATTATGCATTTTCATTTACTTTTTTCAAATTTATAGCGCTTGCTGACAAAAATGTATCATTTATAAAATTAAGTATTTACAGTAAAGTCGCTTATCCTCATAACATGCTGACATAATTCTAACATTGCCCCTTTTGATTTTAAATTAGGATACTGCTTTGAGAAACGTTATACAGCCAGGTGTTATTCCGCAGTAACAACGTACTCAAGACAATTCTGTGATTTTAGATCTAACTATGCATTAGGTGTTAGTAACGGTGGAATGCCTAAGCATGTTTCTTGGCGTAAATACAGAAATACAAATAAAGAAAGAAATAATATATAAGCACATATACCAGTGATGAATTACAAGAATAATAATAATCCCTGTATGAAAAAAAACGTGTTTATATTATGAAGACAAAGTTTTTATGAATTAAATTTTCAAAAAGTACATCAACAAAACTTATTTTCTATACTATTGTATTATAAGTATTCTAAATATAAAATATAATTATTCTAGCATTAAACGCAGGAAATGAATTATTAATAGGTTACGAAATACGAAACCGAGTATAGAGTGCAGAAGTCATTGAAATCAAATCCAATTTTATATTCATTATTAATGTACCCAGAGATGAGCAAATTTAATTTTTAAGGGTAGTGTCGGATGTCATATGTCAAAAATGGATTTTTAGTAGGATAAATTTAATTAATGTTAAAGGACCTATCCCTTCTCACACATTTAATAATTTCTGAGGCGCAACAGAAACGCTAAAAGTAACTTGGTTATGTTAGTTAATGTACTTATAAAATTCATGGGGGAATTAAAACTAAAGAAAAATTACATTAAGGAACATCTGACATATCCTAAAGGCATGGAAATATCCAAATGAAAAATCAATGCGATAAAAGTAACACATTTTAGTAATACGAAGTTCTCTCTCCTCATGTATAGACATCTGCCTGGCTGAGGCCAACGATACTATATTTGTTTTATGTATACATCTAACGATGATTATCTATTTGAAAATGATTGTTACTTCTAGTTCGAATAAATTCGTTGAGAGTGCCAACTTCTATCTCCATTACATGTGCTATACTCGGTACTATACTCGGTACTATACTCGGTACTGTACTCGGTACTGTACTAGGTACTATACTCGGTACTGTACTCGGTACTATACTCGGTACTATACTTGGTACTATACTCGGTACTAGCTGTACTCGGTACTATACTCGGTACTATACTCGGTACTATATTCGGTACTATATTCGGTACTATACTCGGTACTATACTCGGTACTATACTCGGTACTATACTCAGTTCTGTACTGCTGTCAAGCTTCTGCTATATCAGCAAATTGTTTGTAAGTGGCAGGTGGAAAAAACGTGGAATGTGTTCGTTTCACCGAAAACACTTATATTTCAAGATTGCTTGCATTTGAATTTTGCCTGTAGCTTTTCTGTTATCGCGATACGCTGTCGCATGCGCCGGCCTATCGTGGTGTCTTAATCGCCATTGTAGCAGTATGTATGTTCCTTTGGTAGCTGCCCGGAAACTGAATGACACACTGCATATCATGCGTATTTAGTGGTATGCCACTATCATATATAACTTTATTTTTTATTTTTCATTCAAAAACATGACATCCATCTGCCGTTATTTTATTTTGGGATTCTGTGTGATATTGATAAAAGTTTTCGTTTCTCGATATCTAAATATGAAGTGTATTGTTGTCTAAAAGAAGGTTAATTTAACTTTCAGGAATTTAATTAGTGAACTAGATAATGCCAAATGGGATGCAGTTCGTGGTATAGAGGCATATGCATGTCGCATCTGCTGATCTTATTTTTGTGGATTCGGAAGTTATATAATCACTAGATTTTTAAGAACAAATGTTCGTCCACAGTATTGCACAGAGACTGATGATGCGATTGTATTTTGAGGAAGCATAAAAAATATCATTTGCCCATCCAAGTAGTTTTATTGAGTGAAACAGTATATCTGACAAAACTTTTGAAAGAGGATTAAATTAAAGTGCAGTAAATCTTGTGTCTGGTTTCAAAAGCCCGGATTTTAAGAGACGATTAGAAATTACCCTTAGGTTCTTTTTGTTTCATATATCCCCAGTCTGCATTTAACTAATGGTTTTTAACAGCCTTTTTGAGAGGAATAAAGCTCATTTAATTCTAGCATCTGTCATTACGGAAAATTTAGCTACTTGATTCGATGAAACAATATTGTTAATCATATTTGGTAAAATGTATTTCTAGTACTTTTTGCCTTTGGGACTTCTTATCAATATTTCGTAAGAATATAATGGTGACTAATATAAACCACGTGATTATTCTCATTTATAAGAATCACATGCTGTAAATTATCAGACAAAAACACAAAGATGTTGTCATGAAATTGAACAGATGTGTCGTGAAAGATAAGTTAATATGAAGACCGTACCGCCAGTGTCACTCAGTATCGAAGCAAGGGAGTAGTGACAGTATTTCCATTAAGTAATTTTATACGCCATTGAATTTCTCAAAAATTATTCGTTCGTTATTTTGGATAATTTAGTGTAATACAAGGAAGCTCTTTTTTAACGATAAATATTGCACGTATCTAATAACTGAACTTTTGACAGGAAAACACACTTTAATACAATTTCCCATAGGAAGATTAAGAACATAATTACTTTATAAAATTTTATCTCAATCAATATTTATTAATATTTGGTTCCTGGGATTCGGTTGCATAGAGTTAGTCATTTGTACTTTGTTTCGGCTACAGGGAAGACATATGAGGATGCATAGGTCTCATGTGTCGAATAGTTAGCGAGTGCTACTCTTAGTCAAATTTCGAAATACAATGGATGGTCGAATAAGATACGAATGCGAGTATTTTTTACTCAGAGGGGTGTGTAACATTCACATTATATTTCGTGGTTAGATGAGGAGCTTATTTATGTCTGTTACCTAATTGTGTTGCGGGTTTGTTGCCTATTTAGTCACAAAAAATGGTGGTGCAATTGTGTTATATGCATACGTTGAACTTTGCAGCATTTGAAAGAAAAACGGAGAATTCGGAAGAATCCGGTCGACCTGACGCCTGGCATTGGTTATACTGGCGAAGCGACAACTAATTATGTACTTTAAGGGAAGTTTACTCGTGGAATAAAAAATTAAAAGTCACAATGTAAGTACAGAAAACTTTTTAAAATAGTAGGGATGCATAGCTTTTGGTTTATAAAACAAAGTTTAGATAGCACCTTTGACATTAGCATTTTGATCCTTCTCAAATAGAAGCGGTGCCTAGTGGTAAGCATTAACTACATTGCAAAATGTGTCAGAATATACTGTAAGAGCTTATTTCCTACTACGTTATAGCTAGATGATCTGATTGAATGTCATTTGTTTCATTTTCTTACAATTTCAAAAT
>JAOXYB010023626.1:0-16470 GCA_028565635.1 Phoronis ovalis | reverse complement strand
GTGGACGCCAGTCAGCCATTTTGGTTCCAAATGACCCCAAAATCAATGGGTTTCATTGTCACTATGAGTGTAATAACAGATTTAAATTTCAAGTGTATATCTCATTCCCTTCTCGAGATATCCCATATCTCATTCCCTTCTCGAGATATCCCACTAACAGTGAATTTGACGCGCTTGACGTGGATGACAGTCGGCCATATTGGTTTCAAATGACCCCAAAATCAAACGGCTTCATTGTCACTATGAATGTAATATATTATTTAAATTTCAAATGGATAACACATTCCATTCTTGAAATATCCCACTAATAGTGAATGTGATGCGCTTGACGTGGACGCCAGTCGGCCATTTTGGTTCTGAATGATCCCAAAATCAATAGGCTTCATTGTCAATATGCAAGTAATATAAGATTTAAGTTCAAATGGATATCACATTCCCTTATTGAGATATCTCGATACCAGTGAATCTGGCGCTGCGGACGCGGCGGTTGCAGGGTAAATCCAAAGTACCTCCAGCCTACTGCTGGGGGTACAATTACAAAATGCAGATATCACTAGTTGCGACCAGCAAATAAAAATTTCTTAATACTTCTTTCAGAGGTAGAATCATGATCTGAAGTAAAAATGCCCTGCATAACGTATTGTTTTGTGCTGATTTTAATTGGTTTTGTTATTGACAAAGGTTAACTCAATGCACCCCCCTCATCTGCTTTGCGTATTAGGTCATCCCTGAAAGTGTCAGCAATGAAACTTGTTAAACTAACCTTTGCCTAGAATCAGAGACATTTGACAACACTACTTCTTTGTCTTCCCAGACATCTTCGTCAGAATCTGGGTCATCGAACTGTTGTATGCGTTCATTACACGCTTGCTCAAACATAGCTGCATTAGGCTGCAAGTGTAAAACTTTAGATTTACCACAACTTGAAGAGAAATCATGCGCTGTGTTATCATGAGAAATCATGTGCTGTGTATTGTACCACTCTGGCAGCTGGTTCAGATAATTAAATAATAACAGCAAACACTATTTGAATGTGCTCGACTTACACTTGTTATAAGAGATCAGTATTGACGTAGGCACATAGCAGTCTTGTACTCATGCAAAGTACATGATGTTGCAAATCAAGTAGATTCAGCTTCACTGTATAGCATACAAAATGCCATAACAAACAATGATTCATATCAACTTACTCTACCAATTTCAACAAAAAAAATTGAATGATCATATATCCCAATTTTCTTACATGTGACCTATCAGGTACACAACTTGGAGGTCATCACCCCAAATTTGAACCTAATTTGTTTGACCCTGCAGATGCATAAAATTAAAGTCTACTCACATTGTCCTCATTTGCATTAATGTTGAAATCTATGTTGGATATCCTGTCAGTAAATGGAGCACTAAAATGTGGAAGAAAATTATAACATTAATTTAAATCAACGTTGCATATGACACTTCGTTAAAATATGTTGTGCAACTGCAGGGCTGCCCAACTAACATCCACTAATTCATTGTTCATGTGAAATGTAAATAGTCCTTGATTGACCAGTGAATTGAATAAAATGAACTCTGTCTGTGAAAAACAATTTTAGGTTCTAATAAGTGGATGTTAGGTAGCCCTGAACTGCAAGTATGTTAAACTAATAGATGAGAAACTAGTGTTCCTAAGGAGTACACAGACCTTTTATCTACAGTGTACGATAAGAAATTTTCTTTCAGTATTAGAGATTGAATCAACCATGATTATTAATGAGCGCAGATATGTGATATCATAGACCGTGACCAGTTTTTTAAAGGAATTTGGGATACGAAATATAAAACAACCAAAAGGAACAGAAAAACGTTGTGCAAGAATTCTACGATTTCTGACATAACTTTGTTTACATTATTACATATTTATAAGATAAGCTAGACAAACAAGAGAAAAATTTGCAGTTTAAATTACACATAATGGACAACACGTATGCTGAAGACACTATTTACAGAAAATTCACAGCTATAATGGCTACTGGTATCATATGGTAGATGCTAAGGCAGAAACACACAGAAGACAAAACTGAAAACTAGAAGTGCAAAGAAATAGTAAGCAGATGTAATAAATTTGAAGATACATGCATACATCACATTTAAAGCCTATTGTAATATTTTTCCCATTTGGCTGAGTAAACATTTGATAAATTATTTATTTAATTTTTTTTTTCAACCATTCTCCTGTCAGTTTACAATAGTCTTTATTGACACTGATAAGGAAAAACTTTAGGATTTCAAACAGCAGGATGTTGCTAAATTTATTTTAACATACAACAAAGATAGATTTATACTATAGTTCAGTAGCAAGCAGTACAACAATAATCTTACTATAGATGACTAGAAGAATAATATGCAAAGTACATTTAGCAAATTTAGTTTGTGTTAACTTCAGAATACCAATAACAGTATTAACTGTTAAAAAATATCAGGTAACGGTGATAGAAGCATTCATTAACCAGTGCTTAACTTTTCAATAGGGATATACATGTAATCGGTGTAAGCATTAAAATGGTAAAACTCATTAAACAAACAAAAGTATTTCCCAAGACGAAACAAAATAAAATGAGTTTTGTATTTCAAAATTTCCTGTACTGCTGGAATTAACAGGTATGTAATTCATACTGTAAAACCATTGTGCAGAGCAAAGAGTGGTAGAACAAACTAAAATTAACCTGGAACATCCCACTCTACAATACAATTTGCTGAGTGGATCAACTGGATTTTATAATTTGCTTTTCATTGCTGTGGTGCCATGAAGAAATAGTTTGTGCTATATAAGTTGTATATCAACACATTAACAAATGACATGTCAAGAGATTGATGGTATTCTACTTTTATACACAAAAGAGTTCCATACTCCATAGCCAAAAGCCGTTAATAGAAAATTAAATTTGACTTACTCAATACGTTCTTCTTGCTCTGCGAACTCCTCTTCATTGAAGCCAAACTGGTCAATAAAATTACTGGTCATTTGTTGCAGCTGATAATCAGAGAACGCCTGAAGCCAGGCAATCAAAACGATTGTAGTCATGTGACTAAATCTAACATTCCATTAAAATATCGGACCCAAGCAGAACTTTGGAAATAGCTGATAAACTGAGTATCATTACACTTTTGGCATTCGCAGAAAATTAAATTGAATTTGCAGTGTTTTCTCTGTATCCCAACCGGTGAGATAGTTTAATGGAATAGCTGTATGGTTTTGTCACCCTTTTTGCAATGTGTGTTAACGTCAGCAATTTCACAAATTTTGAACTTTGAACCCAACAAGCTGGTGTGAAAATAAGGATAAACAGTTAATCTTTCCATTCTATCTATGCTGAATAATCACAGTTCAAAAATTAAGGGCAAAACCAATCAGGTTAAAAATATCATGTAAAAGGACATATTAATGTTGTAGTTAAATTTTCAAAAATGATTATAAACCAAAATGTTCCCCACTAATAACCAAAGTTCAATTGACAGAGGGCCAACAGATTTCAATTCTTGTGACTAAAGCAAGAACCAAGAAGCAAAATATCATGGACTTTTATTGAAAACAAAAGAAACTGGGGTTTGTGCCACAGGTTATGTATTTTATCATTCCGTACAATTCAATAAGAACAGAAGTCCTCCTCAAACCTGTGACCTAACCAAAGCTTCCCTTGTATTATATGTAAAAATATTCCTTTCACGTGATTTAAGATCTGTCGACACACACAATGCAATTTGTTGAAAGCAAATATATGTACTTTGTTGATTTGTTTGTAGTCAACTTCACGTACATACTGATTAACTGGATGCATAGCACATCAGATAGCGCATTTGATGCAAAATAATAAACTAAGCAACTCTTTTGCAGTTAACAATTCGCTTTCAGCAAACAGCAAAGTTGAAACAATTTTTTAAAACTTAAATTCAAAACGAACAAGCAGTTAAAATTCAATACAAGATACAACTCTGCATGGCACTGCCGACATTCACTTAAAACTAGGTTCCATCACCAAATAGGTCAAACTAAATGGCAATACAAAAAGGGAAAAATAATAAGAAGAATTCACACAGAAATGTAGTGCAGCAGGACAAACCAGGTTAGATTGGAGCATATATATGCTTGAGCATTTTCACACTCTTAACATGTCAGTTTTGGTTTATGAAAGACAGAAAACTACTCTAAAGAGGTTTCACCATGAATTGCATAATAGAACAAATATTATGAACTAAAGAAAACTGTCAACTACCTATTTTACTAGTTCCTAGTATTTACACTTTGGAGTTTGAAATAGGTATTTCAAATTTTTAATTACACAAAATCAATGCCACAAAGGTGTAAACAGAAAAAGGATGACTTTGACGAATACAATTATCATTGCCGGCAGGGTTAAAGTGCACCTTCTAGGACTGACATAAAAAGCTGGAGTTCAAATTTACAGTCCAAGCACCAGTGACCTACATTTTTACATATGCATTATTGCATCAACTACAGAATACTAACAGCAAGATTAACTCCTAATTTATAATGGTATTAGAGATCTCTGTCAACTCAGTTTTAAACATTTGCTTTAATATTCATACAAACAGTTAATAGTATTGACTTTGTCAACTAGCCTCAGTTACTATATTGTACATTAATGGTGCACACTCTTATCTACATTGTTTCCTTTACAGTGAATCCATTTCTGAAAGATGTGCCACTTGGACCACAGAATTTAAGTTGTGATAGGGCAATGATGGTCATCTTAATATTTTAGGAGGTTAGACAGTTAGTACAAACAGTGAATGAACATTCAGACGGAGCACCAAAAAAGCCTTCAAACTGATGACAGAGACTCTACTACTACATTAACAATAAACAGTGTATAAACTGTACATGCCTCCTGCTCCTGACTCACCAGCACGGCACCCTGTCGAAGGAACACTGGCCGAGATTTAAGCTAAAAGTGTCAAGTCTACGTTAGTAAAGTAGGATACCATGTAGGTTGCTGTAAACGTATTTAATTTTGTTTCCAAATTTGACATATTTTGTTTATTAGCAATGTGGGGGTCTTATTTTTTGGTTATGTTAGCTGCAAATGTACATATCCATCTATTATTAAAGTGAGAGTAGATACCACAAGTTTCTGTTTAAACTAAGTTAAAAACTGATCAACTTTAACAGTGATAAGAAATTATGGATAGCAAAATTCCACTTGTTCAGTAAACAGTGTTTTAAGTTATATTTCTATATTGCAGGACTGCATATTTTGTGAACTTTACCTTGAACTTGAAACTATAAAGTAACGCAATACTCAAATTAAAACTTCATACAATTGTTTTAAACTGAAAATCTGCGTGCCATGCAGGGTTATTTATTTGTCTACCAGAATTTTCTCTCAGTGACTGTGATTATTTTGTAATCCAACACTACATCATAATGAAACAATGCAGAGAACAAGAATAATTTGGAAGCAAAACAATTTTGATACTGAATTATTTGCAGGATGGCTGCCCCTACAAAACCTTCTTAGATTGCCGATCGTACTCAGGTGGAACTCATTGCAAACAATTTCCTTTTTGTCAAGCCCAATAGGTCACAGTGACTGAAAGAAACTTTTTGCTTGCCCAGCACAATTACATGACGGAACTTGCCTCACTGTGTCTCCCAGTTAGCTATGCGAATTTCAGTCAAGCAAGGGTACTGAGGCAATACCTTATATATCAATATCCCATACCACTGCTTTGAACAGTGTGATATGCTGTTAAAACCTACTCTGTTACACAACAAAAAAATTTTAAATCCGCAATTATTACATTGTAAGGAAATTGCCAGAAACTCAATAGACTTTTGGAGCGCAGTAGTATGTGGTGTGAATATTGTATAATACAAAAATTGATAAATTACATGAAAGCATTAAAGACATCTTACCTGCTGCATGGCAGTATCCTGGGGAAATGGAATGTCTCGGAAATCAGCGTCCTCATCCTCGCTACTAGAATGGAATGGATGAGATCCAACCTATGAAAAAGTAGTTACATAATTACATATTACAAATATGTACAGTAAGTATAGACTGCTGTTCAGAGAACAAGATAATATGTATAATACAAAAATAGCAGAGTTTTTCAAGCCTCCCATTTCCTTTGGACTTAACTTGTTTGACTTTTATTTTACTTAATACCAGAGATTAAAGTAAGGTAAAAATGAAGTAATTAAGAATGGATGACAGAGAATTTTGAGTAAATGTTAAAAGAACTGGATGAACATTCTTGAGGATAACATAATATACCCAGGACCACAACATTAATAACTTAATTGTGTCAGTCAGTCGTGGTGAATAATACAAATGAACACTGTATGAGAACACTCAAAAAGCAAAATGAAAAAACAATTCAGTGGACAAAAACTAACAATGATACAATGATAAAATAAAATGAGATACATTTATACATTTTGACATTTTGCGTATCCATACCTGACCAACTAAATGCTGCAGAAACAAACACAGAACTATGCTAAAGTGAAACAGACATGCATGCATGATCTAGCACAGGGTACATTTAAATACAGGGTGGGAGAAGGTAATTTAAATATAACAAAGTTCTTATCAACCTCTGTTACCTAAAACTTATCAATTACTACTGCAAGAACATGCTTGATAGTTCTGTTTCATGATTAATAGTAAGCCTATAATATTAAAAGAAATTTTGTGATAATTTTAGGAAAAATAGAGTATAATATTCCAAAATATATATACCGTAGTGAAATGAGTCATGCACCTACTGAGAAACGATATGTCATAAGTTCCAAATACCCAATTTCTCCCCAAGAAAAAATTGTAAAATGCTTTGGACAGCTGTCTTACTATGTGGATTACAAGATATTTAATAATTTTTTTTTAATGGGAGAAGTTGGATAAAAGAACCTTTCAAATACATCTATTCATATTAGGTGGCCATCTCATTTTCACTTTGGCACAATTGGTTTAGGTACCATTTTACTTCACGAATTATCAGGAAATTTCTTTATTTATACATGACAGGACAAACAATGGTGTCATAACCAGAGCAACTTACTATTTGCCATAGTTGTGACATACAATGTGTAAACACAATTTTCCCATATCTAAAAAATAATTTTCAGTAGCTTACCAAGTCTACAGTATTCTTTTTGTTTGTTTCAGCTAAAGTTTCTGCAACAAATGTCTCCCACTTCTCTTTTGATTCTTCTGATACACAGTCTGTAAATACAGTTCAAACTAATTAAGTCAACTTCACATAGTTTAAACTTTGTTAAACACCTACACGAAGTAAAACTGAAATAGATAAAATGATCAAATCAAAGATAACTCGTCTTGCATTTTGTAACAAAGTAAAGATGTTTCAACAACACATACCTTTAAATACGTCTTTAAGGCTATCAGCATTACTTCCTTTATCTACGCTGTCTACTATAAGGTTGGCTATTCTGGTTAAATGTCCCATGTAACCTTTCCGGTGGCCACCAGGCCTTTGTCTAAAAACAATTCATCACATTATTGCATAATTGTAAAACTATAACACAACTTATCCCACTATTCCATTTCAAATGGTGACATATCAAGGGGATCTCTCTGAACTCGTACTTATTAGGAATTCCATCTTTGACTATTTTTAAACCTATTTGCTACTAGACGATGGTTTATTTTAACCCTTTACTGGGGACAGAATTCATGGTTGTTTAGGGCATTTCCACATTGTTGGATCTTTAACAGGCATGCTTCTGTTCCAAAGGACTAACTTCTAAATTTGCAGTAGCTTTTTCACTATGTAATCTGGGCCGCAGGCTGTTCCTTTACTAGGGTACGAAAAGTTTTACTGAATCAGTCATGATGAACTAAGAGGGAACTAAATTTACCATTATTTTTACAACCAGTATACTTGGTTGTATTTATTATGAACAAACTGAAACAAAGTTAAAAGAAACATACTGTGCTTGATCATTATCCTCCCAGGCTTCTATTACTCTACCAACTATGTTATACTCGTCAAATAGCTGAAAATAAATTAAGCAAAGTAGGTAAGGGCAAATGAGGGTTTCGTTGTAGTTATTTGACATATCCAGTACCTAATGTTTACTTAATCCTATTAAAATTTGCGTAGTTCTGTAAGTCTGACTATTAAGGACTGTTACTTGACTATAACTTTCTTTGTGAATTTTCATAACCAAAATGAAGAGATAGACATGTAAAAGTATACATTTTTTGCAAAAGTTATAATGTAATGTTGATCAATCCAAAGGAAAAAGTTGAAAATAATTCTCATGATCTGATAAGCATTCATTTGGGTTAAAAATTGTGTTTTTCGAATTTTAATTTTGAAAAAGTCAGAAACCCTTGCAGCTATAAATCTGAAACTTGGCAAAAATTGTCTTTATGTATCTGAAATTTTTTAAATTTTGCTTCGTTTAAAAGTTATGAATTTTCAAAGCTTAAAAGTCAGCATTTCACTTAAATTAAAAAAGCTATAACTTAAGACACTGTTTTGTAGGAGTAATTGTATAGCTCATTCATGCAAAGTTTGTATATGCAGAGGTTTTTGACTTATATTTAAAAAAAAATAAAATTCGAAAACTCATTTTTTCCCAAAAATAGCCTTATTAGATCATATGACCAAATTCAAACTATTTAACCTCAAGACTAGTAAAGTTTAAAGTATAAACTTTTTAAAAATGTATACTTTCATATGCCTATCTCTTCATTTTAATTATTAAAACATACGAAAGGTATATACACCTCTTTGTATCTAGAGACCTTAAAGAGTTGTTGGTATAAGTAAATATAAATTGTAAATATAAGAGGCAGATTTTTGAATGTTTGAAAAAACCTGCATCAAAATTTGAGGCATACAGTTTAGTTTTAACACAGGTTATTTTACGCTTATTATACCTACTTTTATTAACAATGGGTTATCAGACGGCTCTTCAGAATCTGGAGTTATTCTACCTGCTTCATTTTGTGAACCTCTCAATATACTACTTAGACAACATTCTACTTGAGTGTGAAGGAAGTTGTTCCATTCATAATTAAAAAATAAATCCTGAAAAATTATAGAAAGTCAAAAATTCTACTAGGATAACTATAATATACTGTTTAGCATTAACAAAATTCATATATCAAAGGTGATTTAATAAGATTAACAAAATCCACATGGTAATATGTGGCTAATAACAATTGTCTGGCATGAAAAAATAAACTTACTAAAATCAATATGTTTTTGCATTCAAGGAAATATTGGCAAATTAATCAGCCAATATTCAACCAATGATCTACAAAATATACTAAGAAGAGACCAACACAATTCTCTCAAATAGTGAATATAGTTTCACAACTGATTATACTTACCAGTAACTGCTTTATGGTCCCTAAATTGCAGAGCTCAACAAACATGTTACGAGTGTTAGTTTGTATAAGAGAAGCGACTAGTCTGGAAATTTGTAATCTCGTGTTGCCTAGTGGAGGATTTAATGTTCCTGCAGTTGTTGGCATTGCACTATAATTTTGCTGAAACAAAGGACATGTGAATACAGTACTATTTATTGTGTGGTCAAATTCTGACTAGTAGTATTCCATAATTAAATGTAACTGATCATCAATTACTTATTCAACTGTTTTATGTTGTACTTTGTTACAACAGTAACATAAGTTGGTAAAGATCGACTTTTGTGAGTTTAAAGGAAAATCTTTGACCTTAGAAATGGCATACACTATGTATTTCAATGAATTATCGTTAGGCGTGCACATTTTTACAGCTGTGAGCAGATCATACTGCTAACACATAGTAATCACACATCCCACACTGCCAGTTTTCAGAAACATATTCTGTGTTACAAGCAAATGAGAGAAAACTTGCAACATGAAATAATACAGAATATTTAATCATTACCTGAGGGGGCTCGTTAAGAAGTTCATTAAAATCTTTGAATCTAGGCATAACAGCAGACAATGTATTACTAACTCCCTGATGCAATCTCTCTGTTTCTAATGGTGTTATCTGCTCTGGCATTCCTTCAGGGCTAAAAATAAAAATAAGGTTTCATTTCACATGGCTGTGATTTTCGTTAAGGTAGCGTATTGGTAGTTCAAGAAATCAGGGTTAGTAGAAATTAAGGATCTGATGTAATTTGTTTAAGGACAAATAAATGCAGGTGAAAAACTATTTATTTTTTTCAAAATTGTGTGTTAAATTTAAATTCCCACTCACAAAGGTAAACTGTAAATGTTTGTTGAAAATATTTTTGGTTAAATGTTCTATGGGTTTGTGGCCTTTTTAAAAATAAATTATCATTATAAATACAGTAAAATGAAATAGTAAGAAACAGCTAAACAACTAGACACAAACTACAACTATACCAATGGTTTATAATTAAAAATTAACTACATTTAAGCTATTAATCAAAAACAAGGCTTTTGCCTTTTTGAAGTAAATTTTACAAAAAGACTTTACTTACCTAGACCTTTTAAATTCTATTAATGTTTGTATAACTGTTAAACCATTGGTGATTACGGATTCTGTTCTTTCCGTGTCAAACATATTGCTAAGCAGCTTTTCAACATTTTCAGGGCTAAAACAGTACAATTTTTGTAGTATATCTAGTTGAAAATCCCTTTCTACTGGTAAGAATGCTACCATATTTATTTAACAAGTGAGCTACAATTAATACATGATAGATGCCTTTCCTTGAAGTGGATGTATTTGCTGCTAAACACTGCTCTTTCATAAACACTTTTTACTGCTTTTTGAACATATGCAAATAAAATTGCACTAAATCGTGCATAACATACGATTTCATCAAAATATAACAATCTCTACATGAGATTACATAAGTTTTTAACAAGTCCAATTAAACACTTAAATGCTTACTTTTCAATAGCTACTAAAAGAGGATCATCAGTAGACTGATCTTGCAGCTGGCCAAACTGCTCTCTGCTAAGACGAATAATATCACACAAGGACTGTGCTGCATTACAGTGTTTCTGTAAATAGGAAATAAATCACAAATAAATTTATATGAATATTCCTTTCTCCTGGTTATGGCTAAATATACTTAATTTTACAGAACATGGAAAAATTTGGCAATTTTAACATCGTCACCAGTAACTTTTCTGCTTCAGAATTGTCTTAATGTAATTATACATAAACACGCTGCTGACATTCGGCCCGAGTAATTTCTGTTTTATGGGAGACACAAACCCGAATGCAAAGAAATGTTTTAAACAGCTAATTAATACTTACATCTGACGTGTGATCTGGATGTATTAAACCAATTAATTTCTGTACTAAATTCTGTTCATTAAGCCACTGAAAATATAAGTGATCGGTACATCAAAACACAAGTGATTGACATAGTGATTTGCAGATTGTTATGATTGTATTTATATTACCAGTAAATATGAATTCATAGTTATTTCTAATATTTCACAAAATATTTGCATTTTATATTGAAATGTTTTATAGTAAAGGCTTAATATGAAATTTAGTGAACATTTCAGCAGTGCGATGAGTCTTAACACTTAACAAACACTTGGTCGCTTACCGATAAAACTGCATTTCTAGTTTCTGTTGATTCTATACATGTAATAAGTCGCAATAAAAGGTCCATAATAGCTGACACACCTATATGATGTAATAAATTACCAACAAAGTCTGTCCTATCTTGCAAAAATTCTAACATCTGCAAGGCAAAAAAACAAACTGGATTCCTTTCAAAGAACTCAATTCCTTCATTGACAAAACAAATATTGTGTATAAATGTACATGTAATCCTGCAACCAGGGATCAAACAAGAGACCTTTTAGCAGAAGCCAAAAAGAACTTTTCCCTAGTAGCCTTCTTTTCAAAGTGACCTTAGTGCAACGATACTAGTTGATTTTCTGTATAATCCAAAAATTATAAGTCGAACATATTTTTCATATTTATTTTTGGTAGAAACAGAAGATTGAGAATTGTTTTTAAAGCAAACAAATGCATAATCAAGACCACATTGTTGTACCATATGTTCATTTACACGACATAGCATATTGGTACATGGTACAGTTACATTACATTTACTAAGATATTCCACTTCACCACCATAATCAATTCCACTTACAAATTCACTTTTCCTAGTAATAAGCAGCCCCATAACTTTACTAAAGAAACTTGCTAGTAATGGATTGAGAGGCCCATCAGCTTCTAAGAAAGTGTAAACTCTCGTCAATAGACCACTTTCTTTGTCTGATAGCAAATCGTTTATTTGTGAAACATCTGATGTTAACACTTCGCAAGCTGTATTTGGGTACCTAAAAAAGCAACAACAATCTAGAGGTTGTCTTACAGGTATCTGGAACATTTAATTTTGTTTGTTTGTAAATGCTGTAAAAAGCCAAAATAATGTTTTAAGGCAAAGAGGTTGACTCCGGTATAGTGCCAACTCAAACAAAATGAAGAAATATAATGTACTTCAGACTGCACTCACAAGCTGAACTATGTTATGATGGGAGACTGATGTCACTAGTTCAGTTATATTATTATCAATATGCCTGAAGGTACCGTTTATTCATACAACATCATTCCGTCTTAAGAGACTGAGTGGCACCACATATTGGTACACATTTGATATTTCAGAATAGTTTCATTTACAAACTTACTTATATCTGACTTTTTCTTCCACATCTTCTTCTGGTTCTTTTGTAATGAGATTTATCAATTCTTCCATGTTTTCAGGACGGATCAAACTAAAATAAATAATAATTTATTAAACATAAGTATGTAACAGCAAGACATTTGGATTTGTACTTGTATGCAATTTACTATATTTAACCCCCAGAGGATAGAATCCCAAACAAATGGTAGTGTAAACAATACACTCCCACACATATCATGTGAAGACATCTGCAAATTGCATGTACATAACATTCCTATAAATTATGGTACGAGATACAGGTAGTTTTTTAAACTATAAACAAATAATCTAGTTTTTTAATCTGTGACTAGGGGTGTTCAGGAGATGAGAAAAAATAATTAATACTATTGAGATCCAAATGACTGATACAAGGCGACAACATCTACGTCCCACTGAAATATAATACCAACTCACAAATCGATTAGTTTTCTATTCTGTGCTTTACATTCTTGAAGGATGTCATCCTCATCCATTAACTCATGCAATGTCACATCCTTTAAAAGATACAATTTACAATTATGTAAAACATGCGTAATGAAGCTCCACCTGTAGTTGGGTCCCATGTGGGTGATAGCTAGTTTCATAGCACCATTAATCTTCAAGTGGTGCTTGAGATAGTCCAGCTATATAAGTTCTATTTAACAGCATTTGAACTACAGAAAGATGCTGTGTTGTTTCTGTTTGTATTATATCACAGTAACAACTACGGTACTTGTTGTTTTATCATTTATAATAGCTAGTAGGTAATGTTCACAGTCACAAATACATTTTACCATCACCAATGGTATTCAACTACTGCAAAATACTGTAACACAGTTAACAAAACTTTGATCTGAATGAAATCAAGCTGTGCAATTAATATCCAGGTCAAGGATTTAATTAGAAGTTGTGCTGTAATGATCTAGCATGCCCACACTATCTTCTGATCTATTTGGCAACAACCACAGTAATAACAGACTTTTATAATCTTATAATTGAATTTCAATTAAAGTGCAAGATTGAAACTCCAAAAAGAAATACTGTACATACCTCCTTATCAAGGAGGGTGTCTATATGTGAAGTCAACAAATTGAATTTCCAAAACATTTTGATTGAACTCCTTTACCTGTAACATAAAACAAAACACAATTATTCACAAATGAATAAGCAACTTCCTCATTTATAACAAAGTATATCATACAAACTTCTAACAGTTTTTCAGGCAGTTAAAACATTATTCTAGACCAGTAATAAAACACATCTACAATAATTCTTGCCTTGTAACATTCCAAGCAAAGGTATACATCAACATACATACAATTCTAGTATACAAAGTTGATGCAAAAACCAAGAATAAACTGAAGATAAATTGGCTCTGGCATTTGTCATACTATTTTTGAAGAATGTAGCATTGAGAACGGGTAGCCAGCAACTTAGGAAATGGCCAATCCACAGACTTCCCTTTTCTGTAGGGATTAAAGGTATTGATAGGAAGGTGTGCATTTTACTGCTGTAACTCAAACTTCCTTCCTCTATGTTATCCTCATCTTTTCCATTAAATCAGCAGAGTTACATAACATGTTTTCATAGTTTTTCATTTGACCAAGATTAATCTCAATGTATATACACAATAAAACAGTAAAAATTATCTCAAGTAATTCTAATTTAAAATTCAAGATTTTTATAGATATATGCTAGAAAACCTAGATACTAAAAGAACATATTGCTACGAGCTATGTTTTAAAGCCTATTGCCGTTTTACAGTTTGACAGAATGTTGGTGGTGCATAAAAATTTTGACTATCGCAGAAAGAAGAAAAGCTGATAATTTACAAACTAATTCATAACCTTCTACAAACACATCAAACTAAACATTTTTTACTTAAAAAGCTGGAAACTGTTGGTGATCACATAACCCACCTAACAACAGATGGTTATAGCGTGAGATGTTTTTACAGACAGTTAACATGTTACATAAACATTTTTAAGAATTTCAATTTGCACATCCCACTTCCTTTTCCTGATTGACATGTTTCGGATATTCTTGACAACAGTTGTGAAACAAGTTTTACATTATGAAAATAATTCACTCAGCATAACATGTGAAAAATATTGTAGTTAATAGTAAAGCAGCTTGTACTTTTTTGTACATTGCCCAAGTACAATCTATGAACAATTGTAAATATTTTATTCAATTATTGAACAAAACGTTTAACATTCGACCTTTCATACTAGTCACTCAGGCAACAGAGCATATTAATATAATTACAAAGATCACGACCCTGGATTTTTTCCGCCCACTATGTCTATTTCAGTTGTGAAATACTTGCCCTATGAGTAGTATGAGTTTATATGAACGATTCACAATATAAAGTTCAAACTGAAAGAACTATCAAAATTATAAATGTATATTAATTATTAGTGCATCTGTACACAAGAATGAAAATGATAAAACCTCAGTATAGGATACTGTTATCACACTTACTGTTATTACCCAATTAGCTCAGCGGGAAGTTCTATAAACGAGGTGACGAAATGTTGAAAAAGAATCGAAACTGTCAATTTCACTAGCACTGCATTACAGTCCACAGGTAAACGGTAGCTTGTACAATTGTTTCAACTTGATTTAAACAAAAATTGCTGCGAAATCCAATACAGTCGTCTTCTAGGAACATTTACGTACACATCGCAACGGTGTTCGAGGACACAAAGCAGTAAAAAAAGTGTAAATACGCAAGTTCACTCTCAATGACTATTGCAGGCGGGAAATAGATTACGGTTCAACAAGATGGCTGCTACATCCCATAATACTGATGTTATCTCGTTAACTCTCGCACCTGTTAATTTACATTAAAACTACAAATATAATGGTATGCATATATTATTTCATTTTTTTCTTTAAAAAAATGTTAATGTATAAATAAATAAGTGTAATGTTATTTAATAATCTACTTGGATTGCGAGGATATTTTGTGAACGACAAGACTGACATCTATTGAGAAGATGATACCATGCAACTGAACCGCTTATGTAACTGGTGACGAAATTTATAATTTTAATATCTTATATCTAATATAAATTATTAATTTTGTAAAATATGTTTTTGTCACAACTCAGTCAGCCTCTGAAGTCAGCTAGACGATGTGTTACTCAAGTTTGTAGACCTCAAACCACTGTTGCTCGTATCCTTTTATACTTTTATAGTTTTATAGTTATACTTATAGTTATACTCTCAGTCTTTGACTCTTTGCCTTTGGCGAAGCTTTGCTTTGGCATTATCATCCATTGCCATTGCCCATTGGAATTGTGTTAAAAATAGGTAATACTCCCGGGGATTACTTCATTTTCATATATACGGGTATGCTCGGCTGGGACCTCAAGCCAACTGGCATCCTCTATACCAACAATGTTCTGTTTTTTCGGACATCTTCCATAACAACCCAAAGTAAAATGTTGGTATTCAAGTGGATGTATTATTAATTATATCTACTTTACCAAAATTGTCGTGTCCGTTATACCAACCCAGAAATTTAATTTTTTTGGGACATCTTCTGTACCAAACATATTTGACACAAATTTAAGCCACAAAGGGGGTGGAAAGGTACTAAGGTCTGGAAAATGGACCTACTCCAACCCTAGTCCTGCAAGCATGACCCTTACTTATGGACAGCCTACAGTTTGTCCGTAAGGGTCATGGCCGGCTCATATCTCAGATAGGCCGAAGTTTGAAAACACTTACTTCCCTATTAAATTCCACCAAAATTTTTGCTTCTGCCTATTCCTTGACTACTCCGCTTCTTATAT
>JAOXYB010023625.1:13165-24431 GCA_028565635.1 Phoronis ovalis | reverse complement strand
TATGTAGCAGGATTAACGCGTTCCGCTATCCCGGCAGATTTGCGAGTCTTATCAGCTAGGGGACAGGAATTGTAAATTTAAGGGATGTACTTCATAGAACACTGCCATTTTTAAGTACCGCACTTTCCAAATGTAGCATGTACATTGATTTCTGAGCACGTTTCCTGAAAGCCCTACTTGTGACATAAGAAGGGCTCGATCATGTACACTTAGTGACTTGGTACCGCGATGACAATTGTTATGTCTTTTGTTGTACAGAGATCATCTCAAACTTGCAGCATTTTTTCAATTATTAATATCTTTTTAATTGGCTACAATTTGTCAAAAGCGTGTATAAAATATGTTATACAATGACTTTAAGATACTTTATGAGAAAAATATCAACTAAGTACTATAATGCGAACTCATGAAATAAAGACCAAAATATATAATTACTTTTTATGCTATCACGAACATTTATCAATGAAAGATTCAGCGTATTAATATAGTATTATCTCGTACGTGTTGGTTTATCTGAGGGTATTACCATGAGTATTAATAGATCAAGAGGAAAGAGATAATACAAACGGCATTTTTCCTGAAAAATGTATTAACAGGAAGGATCGGAAGGCGGGCAGGAAAGATTAATGTTTATAATTTAACATTAAAGCTACCTCAGTTGCGCGTTTAGATGACGACACTCGTCTTATCACCTGGGATTAATTAGTCCCTAAGTAAACACAAACCGTATCATTGGTGGAAATGTAAAGGTGCATGTATTACATAAATGTTGTTATGAAATCAATTTTGATAAAATTGTGTTAATGTTTTGATGCTTTTTTCCGCTTTCAGAAAATGTCTCACGAAGAGTGATAAATGACATAATTATATAGATTATGACGTCAGCACTAAGTGGATATGTTGACAATCTCAGTGATTGACAAGTAAATAATAAATATGGGATGGAAAAATTCTCTACACAGATACAATAAATCTAAAATGTGGATTAAAATATGGACAACAGTATGGACCATCTTAACGTTTGGCGAACTGGTCCATGGATGTATATTATTACTAAACGGTTGGCAACCACTATCTGTAGGGAAAAAGGCATTATTGGCTGACATAGTAGTCTCTGGTTATGCAAGAAGGACATTTAAGAATGTACGAACAGACGCTGATACGTACTCTGCTGAATTCCATGTTTTTACAGTTCTTAAGGGTCATAAAAATATGCGAAAAATTTCGGTGAATTCCAATCAACCGGGAGTATACAATATAAGCAATTTTGGTGATAAAACAATGTGCTATGCTGATGTCAATCAAGGAGAAAGTTACATTTTATTCTTAACAACTTTTCAAGGAAAACTGTCGGCAAAATATGATGATATATTTGGTGCAGCGACAGACTATAACGTAGATAGTGAACTGGATGTATTACAAGCTATAGGTGGGTGTGTTCTTATATTACTCTAAAACAGTTATAATTACAATTAAACACATTGTAGTAGTTAATCAAATAATTCAAAGTAGTTTTTGTGTTTTGATTAATTTCAGGCCCGATGAAAAACAACATTTAATATCCTAGCGCTATTATCAAATTCCAAGCAAACAGTTTATTTCGGTTCTAAATAATGTACCGATATCTCAGTTAATCTCTTTTGCATAAAATCATATTTGCCCATTCCGAAGAAATGTTACTATAACAATAAATTCCTGTTGTTAGAAATCGAACAATTGATGGGGATGAGAAAAATGTAGCATTACTAGATAATGATAGTGGAGTATAATGTTTCTTACTTGGCATGTGCACATACAGTTGTTAGATAAATGTTATCAGAAGACGACTAAGTTCATAAAACTACTTTGATCTGAATTCATATCTGTAGCTAATTTCACACAGCGCTCACAGTTGCTCACTTTCAGACGTAATGGCGCTATCTGATTGGTTAGTTTGCTGGACCAGGCGAAGTAACCAATGAGAATGCTCTATAACATATTATCACAGTATTTCCCCGGCGCATTGCACAGTGAACACACTAAAAAACGGGTTAAAACCCATAAACATACAAAACTGTTTACAAATATCCACAGTTTTGAAACGCAGCATCCTTGTCCCTACGTTAGAAAATGCTGTTGACAGACTTTTTTTTCTGCCTCATGTTCTCTCTGATTTCTCTGCTTATTATGCACACTTGGTTTATTTCTCATGAAGAGAAAACTAAAAGTGGGATAAGTGATGTTAGCTTGTTTACACAATATCCATAGAGCACTACATGGCCCGATATCACCAATTTGGAAACCATTAGTTTAACATATATTACAATAGAGGCTTAGAACTTAAAAGTACAGAAAACCAGGGATGTACCAAACCAACAGTGCCGCGTACAATTTATTACAATTTATAAATAAAAAATTGTAACACAGTTTTAATAAAAATATGAATTGAATGTTATACTTAATTTAACGGCACAAGATAAAATCAAACTTCTGGCACGACTATACAACATAGAATAATTTAAACTATTTTTACGCAGTCCTATTGTTTTTACTATGATGGATGATGATGACTCGGAAATCCCGAATTATGATTTATTATTTTTTGTGGTAAAATTAAACACGTCGGTAGCATTTGGAAATAGTTAAAAATGTATCATATAATCTCCTTTAAATAAAATAAAACAAATATCACTTATCGATTGTCTAGACTATGAGGATTTTTTTTTAATCCAAGAGACCTGTTTAACTAAAACAATTTATAAAAATATCTTAAGAATTGTTTCAATGAAAAAAGAAGATGTTGTTTGTGTTCAATTGTTTTTGGATTTCTAATTCATTTAGCGTCTACCTGTAGGAGAATCTTGCCACAAAATTTGTTTAACATGCTGAACACATAATGAATACATTTTTAGCTATGCTTTGATGAAAAAGAACAAGCTAAATGATTCTATAACAAGTGGAAAGTGTTTTAAAATGTTACTCTGACTTATAATTATTAGAACACCAGCAAACGCTTGTCAGTACTGCTATATCAACATATTAAAATCGTATAAAATATATTCGCATTAAGTAGGGAGATTTCAATTAAAATAACACCTTGTTAGGTACATCTGACAGGATGTGTAATGCATGCATCAGGAAACATACAGACACACCTGATTGTTGCATCTTCCCTAAGTAGAATGACTCGGAAAAGATACTAAATTTTGTAATTTAATGTAGCAACAAGCCATCGGGCAATAAACTTAAGAGTAACAAACATATATATTCAATAGCCTGCGATAGTCCATTTTTAGTCTTTGCAAGTACTTGCTTCTAAACCAACTAAGGTTTTACGTCATTTGCATCATTTGCACTGATATTTTTAAATTAACATTCGGATATCAATAGTTCAGAGCGCAATAAGTCTGGTATCATGCATATATCCGATCCGATTGGGCACTTAACCAGCATTTAATCCCTTCTCCACCATTTCTAATGTTCTAGAATTTCTAAAATGTATTTTAATTTACACACGCAGCAAGACAATAGTGTTGTAATAGCTATCACAAATTTTTGGCTAAAATAAAAGATCCCCATTTGCAATCTAGATGGCAACCAGCGAATTTTTTTATATTTTTAATATTATTTGTTTAAGCTAACACAAACATTCTAGGCCCAGGCCTATGCAATAATAGCATTAACGCTTTCATATCATAATTATAAACCAAAAAAAACAAACGTTTTAAAAAATGGAAAAACTAAATGTGATTTTAATTTTAAAGTGGGTGTAAGGATGCCATTTGTTTTGACTTTTAATATTTGGCTCTTCTACACCTATGTACTTTTTAGAAAGATTGAAATATCACAAGGCAATCATTCAATACTTATTATAAATGTAATTATTACCCGCTTGACTTAGCCAAAGCACAACATTAAACTCTCATTATTATGTGACAAAGCTGGGTGCAGTAGGCTCTATAGTTCAAAACATAATATTAAATATTTAATGAAATCTACAAAAAGTAGTGTGGGAAATCATAAAAGCGAAAGTGTTTTAAAAACTTCGTGCATCCTGAATTCATTTATATCTAAAAACAAAACCGGCGAACGCATAGGCTAGCAATATAATTTATGCAATTATTCAGCAGTTCGATTTCCGTCATGCTCTTTATTTTTATTATGTATATGCCAACAGGTCGGCAACAGGTCAGCGATAGGTCAGCAACAGGTATGCTTGAAATCTAGGCAATATAAAACTCTAATTAAGAGTGTATCTTGGAGTTTTATATATCCTAGTTGAAATGAACCGGAGGGGTCAAAATAATAAAACTAAGATGTACTCTTAGAGTTTCATATATCCTAGATTTCAAGCATACCTGTACCTGGCACTGTACGCGGTATCTGCCATCTGGTGTACCCCAGGAGCTGGCATTGGCAACATTACCATTGTCTACATATATTCCCTGAGGATATAATCACACATAGGTATTTGCATCCATTGTCAATAGTGCCATTTTCGTATTCACCCTGTTATACAAGATCATTATGAGATGACATCACATACGGGGTGGTCTTTGTGAGAGAGACACATCTCTGGCGCCGGTCATACTACCGGCATTTACATTCTTTGGTGTAACACAACGAATCGTGTCATCCGTCTTCATTATATGATGAACATAATGATGAGTGAAAGATAATTACTGCTTCGAATGCACTTTAGCGTAGGAATGTGCAATCGCATACCAAAGCACAATCGATGTTCTGAGCATTAATTATATCAATGTAATCTGATACAGAGGAGATATTGTACATCAAACATAAAAAAATATTATACACGCGGTTATCATTCTGTCATATTCCCTTTTAAAAAATTAGCTACCGTGTGAAAACTATAATAAACATGTTATTTTTGATATTTGCAACTTCCTGCTAAACGTTTGAAACACAACACTAAGTATTTATTACTAAAAATCCATTTGAGTTTATTAAACGTATATAAAGATCCTTTTGAGATAAAAAATTTCACAAAACTATAGCTTTGTAAATTAAACCGTGTACTGGTATAGTGCGAGGCTGTGAAATGACCTGGAAAAAGAAAATAGCATTAGGCCAGTTTTGTGGTGTTATATTACCATCAATCAATTTTTAAATTCATGATCTTATCAAAAATTCCACATCTATTGAACACCCACTTAGGAACTATTAACACCTCATCACCAACAACATCTTCTACTCGGCTGTTCTGAATTTATTGTCGGGGTGTGCTTTACATGACAAAAACTAGCTGCAACTCTGTGGTACGTGCCAAGGGGGAACCATTTTCAGCCTTCCATAATTATGGGTATTTTTTCGTGCTTTAGGTGTAAACTTGGGTCATGATTTAGTGGCCAATGCAGAAAACAAAATAGTAAAGCTAACCTTCGGTATTTTGTGGCTTTGGTATAAATGTGGGTCTGTTTGTTAGTGTTACTTAGGTGTAAACATGGCCCAGGATTTTTTGGTTGGGTCGCAGATCCCCACCAAAATTGTAACAAAGTATCCCCGGGGGTAGCGCTATGTAATCAATAAGCTAACAAGTATGTTTTGATGTTTTCCTGCATGGCTAATCTGAAAAGTTACTGCACATGGACAGTGCAATCAGTACATGTATAATCATCTTGTAGATCAGATAAAATTAGCTGCTAATGATGGTTCAGCAAAGGGAAGAAATTTATTTTCCTCGTATATCATTATATTAGGAAAGCAATCAGTTCGTATGTTAGGTTATTTCATTATAAGTGAGTCACGGCTGTACAACTTTTCCAAAATTTTAAAACGCCTGCTCTAAGAGAACATTATCTATTAACTCGGGACATTTATTATGAAAAATAGCAATTTCTATAATAAAATTCTTTCTTTTTTGATACATATAGCCATTTAACTAATTAGAAAAAAAGAAATATGCATCGTCAGGTGGCATGTCTAATTGGTATATGTTTTGATGTGGTGTGATCTTTACGCACGCAGTAGAATCATGCCGTATATCTTGTCCAATAAATGATTTCTTTCGACTTTAATTTTAAACAATTTCTCATGTTTACTAATGCACAAAACAACGTGGAAAATTAGCTTTACTTGCCCTGTAACCTAAATTTTAATTCATCGTCTGACAGAAAAAAAAATGCATGAATGCTATTTCAAATTGAAAAATCCAAGTTTTATAACATTTTTTTAAAGCACTATTAATTATTATTAATTACTACTAATTATTTTCTGAGTTGTTCCCAAGTTTTCTTATCATAAAGATTGCCGGCCTGTCGCAATTTCAGCTCCAGCACTGATAATTTCAAGCTCTTATGAAGCAGCTGCCATATAGGGTCAAGGGATGTAGTTTAAACATGAAATCCCGGGCATGCCCGGTGTGACATCTACTGTGCATGTTTGCAAGTCAACCTGCAATTAGGTATTAGGATATTTAACAGAAAATATGAATATTTGATTTCATTTTCATTGACAGGATGGAAACCTTGGTCATCCTGGAGTCCATGCAGCAGAACCTGTAGAGGGGGCATACAAATAAGGACACGAAAATGCACAAAGAAAAATTTTAAAAATTGTGATGGATCTCACGGACAACAAAGAACGTGTAATAATTTTAAATGTAGAGGTATGTTTTAAAATCTTTTAACCTATCAAGATAATTTTACTAAAAACTAAGTCACTCACGCATTGGCATATGGCAATTGTGTATACATGAATCCAGGCTAACACGTGGATCCGTACATTGCATTTGCAAAATATGCACCGTCGCATTTTCTGATGCATGTAAAATATTTGTATGTTTATTTCTCAATTTTATTTTGCCCATATTTTATTCAAAAATCAATGTATTGCACATTCAATAGATGCACAAACATTTTGATTCATGTTTATACATATATTTATTTCTCAATTTTATTTTGCCTATATTTTATTAAAAAATCAATACTTGCAATCAAGGAAATTAGTCATAATAAATAACGAAAACATCGGTTACAAACAGTAAAACTCCCACTCAATGAAATCGTGACAAGCATTTTTAATTGTCAAAACATAATAAAGGTACTTGGTCTCTTTAGATTATAACTGAAGTACATCTTTCAGATCTTTAACATGTATACTATGCTTACAAATCAGAGAAATAAATGAACCTTAAATTCACCTGTAATATTTTTGTTTTGTATATGATAGCGATCGGGGCGTTGCAATTTGACTTTATGGCCAATTGCTTCCTTTAACAGAAGGTTAATACAACGGATATATTTATTAAGATCATACGCTGATAACTATTAACTCTACATGTACAACAGGTACACCAATTCAAAAAAGCGATAACAAACATCAACATATTTTGAATGTGATTCTAATCAGGATGTGTTGTTAATAACATTATGAGCAATTAGACTTTCCAATATACATTCCAAATGAATAGTTCAATAAATTGGCACCTTAAATGAGGGGAATTAAGTCTCTTAAGTCTATTTTCTGCTTTAGTCCGTGATCTATTACATTTATCAATTATCCTAAACAGTGGCAAGTAATTTATTTTTACGACAACATACTTTAATGTTAATTAATTTTGAAAATAGTTTTATTACACACATATCCATACTATAAATGTATATATTAATTTAAGTAGGGTAGCACATAAATGGGCTTATTAGCCTTCGAAATTGGGAAAGTACAAATAATAAATGTTTTACACCAATACACTAACCAAAAATATGCTTTCTATTAATTTGATTTCCTTTTTTGACTCCAATATAGTTCTGATTGTCTACCAAACTAAGCAAATGTGCTTTCAATATATATTACTTTGTATTTCACCAGTTATAAAGTTGTTCCGCCTGTTATTCAGCATGCATGCAGGAAACCTGTTAGCAGATTAAAAAGATACTTTTGATATAATCATAGTAGGCATTGAAGTATTGCATTCATGTTTGTAATATTTCCGCACGTGATTTATGAGGGGAAACTCAATAATCATATTATCTTATGACCGTACTAAATCTATTTACTAAGAAAACACTTATAATCACATTGCTTTTGCTTATAGTATAGAGGATGGAGTTATGATTCATTCATCTTTTTCGTTTTACAAACAGCTAGACCAACATGTTGTTGTTTTTTTTGCGAAAAAAATTATTCTTGCAGCAATATAGCAGTATATGGCCAAATTCCAAGGATTGATTAAGGCGTATTTACACCAAAATGTAAAAGAAAGATCTAATAATATTAAATGCAGGTTGTTTAACGTTATTTTCCAAATGTTCACAAACACTGTACTTATGTCGAATGAGAATTCACATGTAATTATTTAGACATGTACTCCCTGATGCATTTGGCTTTTCAGTGGCAGTTTTAGGATAGGTTCGATTTAAACCCCTCTCAACTAACGAAAAACAGAATTTAAATAACAAAGGATGCTACAATACACCAAAAATTAATAAAAATGGTTGTAATTCAAACTCAAAACGGGTTAAATATTCATGTAATATGACATAATATGCTAAAGCTATAAATGTGTTATCTACTTTTTTGTTTGGTATTCGTGAGTGGCTTGGTAGTGTATGGTATTAATCGCAATCGACGATGTAATAGAATATATGTATGTATCTAGTCCAAGATAACTGTCGCAGTCATCCTACTCGTGTTCATACCAAACTGATCTACTAATGACTTGGTGAACTTATGCTCTCATGTAGATAAATTAAAATCAATAAGAATAACAGGCAAAACAACTTGTATGATATTTTTAATGTCTGTTACATCTTGTCAGACGGGTGGGTGAAAGAATGTTGCTAGATAGACCATGGGAAATGTTTCTTGCTCGATTATATGCAATTTAGCATGATTTACAATGTGTTATAACTTATTTAGGAAGAGCACAATTACTGGGTACAGTCCCTCCGGGGTCACTATAAAAAATATTACTTACGGGTATGCCACCCACCACTAAGATCGAGAAATCCCTGCCCGGGACAAGAAATTTGACACAAACCAAACCCTTGATTTGGACTCCATCAAAGAAAATCAACACATTGTTATAATCTCCTGCTGTAATATCCAACATTTAGACTAGAAACTATTTCTTTGACATTGTGAAAAATAATCCCCCTTAAAGCGGAGAATTAGAACCAAGTTAAATAGTGTCAGATGGAGAAAAAAAAACATTGACCCGGACAAGATAAAATACTGCATCCCCTTGGAACTGGCGCCATACCGAAAACTACACCCCTTTACCGCCGGGCATACCCGTCTTCACGTTCTAATGAGTGACCCCGGTGTCCTATACTTTAGGTTAAGCACTTATCAGTTTATATAATTACATCATTGTTGAAAAAGAAAAACATGAAACTATTGGGGACCAATTTGAGGTTGATGAACTCAAAAAAGTTTTACTGAAGCCGCGTGAATCACTTTAATGCGAATTCCAGAAAAGAAATCCATCTTATGTGTCCAAAAAATATCTGTGGTACATATAAAAAAAACACTTCTATGAGGAATTATTCCAGACGTTTTCAATATAATATTTATGTGGTGTTTGTTTTTATAACATTTAAAGAAAGAGGCAATAATTCCGTTACTCAAACATTATGTTTTCAGAAACTATGATCGGATAAATTTATTGTTTTTTAATATATTATGAGCAAATGATTTTTTTACCAATTATATAGCCAGAAAGCTGCAAAAGCAAATGAACCACATGAACTTTTATTCAATGTTAAAAATATATTCCTTCATTATAAACCACTTGGCAACTAAGAGGGTAATTCCTTAATTTTCTACTTTTTTCAGGTGCAATCGACGTTTTATCAGGACTTTCAATAAACAAACTACCTCAAGGTGTTTCTATAGTACAGAACAGACCTAGTGCGTTTCATTTCAATAAAACAACTTCTGTGTCGGCTTTCACGTCAAGCCTGCTTCACGAAAAGTATTTCCCTCAAGATTTCAGTATTATCATCACAGCACGACCTCAAGCGGAAAACCAGGGAACTATTTTTACAATTGCCGACACATCAGGACATGTAACACGATTAGGAATCCATGTTGGGATAAATCCGGTATTTGAGTATCGAGATCATAATGGACAGCCAGGGTTTAACTCACCAAAATTTTTTATCAATCTCTCAGATGGAGAATGGCATCAATTCGCTTATAGCGTGAGGGGAGGGAGTGTTACATTATATGTGGATTGCGCATTTGACATGACACGGGCATTGCAAAGGAGTAGCATGCCACAGATTGGTGTTAACACCATAATGACTCTTGGGTCTGTGGTTGACGCTATGCCAGGAGAACACTTTGAGGTATGTAATGAATGTACCTGCACATTATATGTAATAATATAAGTCGATCATGACACTGTAGTTTGTACTCAATTCACTATTTTAATAGCACATATACTTTTCCATCTAGCCTATAATGTAAAATAATTGCAAAAATAGAATTTAAAAGGTGTGTGATTGCGTATTCTTAACTTCAGCGCGGGCGTTAGCGACTAGTCAATGGACGCTGTATAGCACGGGGAGCTATACAGGTAAATTGTCGTTGTCCTTTAAATACAACTTGATTAAAAAAAAACAACAATTATTCTTCAATATTTGGCTCAATTCTTTGGAGCACATCCTAATATATTTTTTACGTATATCTAAAACTTGCAAGGGCGCATCTAAGATTTAATGTTGTGAGGCTCCAGTTAAAAGGAAGTGCGTTTAAAACAATAAAAATCATTACAAGAGTATTTAATTTTTTGATTTGCGAAGATTTCAGTCGATATCCCAGAAATGTAGTACTTTTGTTCATGTTAGGAATATTTATTTTAGGGAGATATACAACAGTTAATAATAACTTCAGATGTAACTGCGGCAAGCAAACAATGTGGTAAAAAAGTATCTTCAATAAACGAAGCTTCGGTGAGTATCTCATAAACGGAAGGTTTCCCTCAGCATATACATTTATTGTGTTGCCTGTTGTGCACCATTCCCATTTGGTCTAGTGGTTAGGATTCCTGGCTTTCACCCAGGCGGCCCGGGTTCGATTCCCGGAGTGGGAATAAATATTTTTACGAATTGTTTTTTAATATTTTTAACCCGGCAAAAACAAATTAGCCTTGCACCTAGTCTAAACCTCGATTTTAAATTACGTAGCATTTTATTTAATATCACAATAGCTGGGGGCGAATGAGAAATCGCTTGAACTGAGGGCATTGAACTACAATAATCATGCAAACAGCTAGCTTTCACCTAGTACAACCGCCGGCCTACAACAGTTTATATTTAGT
>JAOXYB010023624.1:31601-52185 GCA_028565635.1 Phoronis ovalis | reverse complement strand
TAATTTTGACCCAATTACTTCCAACATGGCCAACTGGTCATCATGTTTGTTCCCAATAGTGCACATTACTTTAGTTTTGCCCATTTCGGGAAAGACAAAGCAAAGCCACCTATTTTCCTTTCAAACCAAAAATTTGACATTTTCCCACTATTATCAACCTCAAAACTCTTATACATACAAAGATGGCTTTACAACTAAAGAAACTACATCATATGATGGGCACCTGTCTGCACCCGCAGACCTCTTGTTTAAGCATAGAAATACTTTTGTGCTGATAAATATGTAGGCCAAATACAATAGTCATTACCTGGACATTGAAACACTAATAACAAAAGGCATGTGATTATTTCTGCATTTGCTATATCCACTACATCTAATATTCTATAGTGATGAATGACTTCTTGGATTCAGATGTTTAACCCTGATTTTGTTAGATATATATTTTGTCTGGTTAGTGCAAGTCATGACTGCAGATTTAATGGTTACAGTAAGGTATCGAAAATGTTGGCACTTTGTGTGATTTTTCGAGTTTAACTTTGAAATAAAAAGAAACAGCATTCCTCTCGGAGTAATTATAGTTTGAATTAATGCACTTGTAAGTTATTGTTCGATGACCTGAAATTTCAGAATAATTCAAATATTTTTAAATTATGTAATCTCAGAAAGTCTTGAATCTTAGTAGTAGAAGTCTTCAGAAGCCATTGACAGGTTATCAGAAAAGTTGGTACTTGAAGTGTTTTGTTTTTACTCGTTTTAAAGGCTTACAGCCACCTGTGCGCATTAATCAGTTATAAAAGATAACATAGCATCAGATACTGTTTTAAACGTCAGATGTCATCCCATGAAGTATCAACTTTTTTATATCACCTAGGTTTTTAATACCTTTCAGTGCAATTTTTTTGAGAATAATATTCTTTCTCTCTTCTTTCTCATTCTTATGTTACTTTGTAATGTAAAATAGTAGAGAGTTTACTAAAGAAGTGTGACCATAGTAAAACACTTGTTTTTCAGAGTTGAGGGTCCTGATGCTGCTAAAAAGACGGCCTGCTATGATATCGATGTAGAAGTGGATGACACCCTCAAACAACAAATGAACAACTTCCTGTTATCTACACAAAGTCAACAAGAAATTACAGCACTGGATACAAAGGTAGAGTGTGCGAGACATTCTGCATAGCATGTTGCAAAGTTAACTCCACTTGCATTTAGTAGATGAAGTGCATTTCTGTTGTTTAGTAAACCTAAGTTACTACTACGACTATTTTGAAAATATTTTTCCCATATCATTATTACAAATATCGTTAAGCCAGGTTGAGAATAATTAGAATAATTTTGTACTGTTTCATAAGATATATGACTTTTTCACAGATTCATGAAACTGTTGAGACTATTAATCAATTAAAGACAAGTAGAGAATTCTTCTTGGGATTTGCTAAAGATCCACAGGAATTCATCAACAACTGGCTTATATCGCAGACAAGAGATCTGAAAGTGAGTTCAGAGAAATTAGTGATCGTTATTATAATTATGTGACTAACTTTTATGAAATCCCTTTGCAAATATGCCTTAATGAGGGGGACAGTGTTATTTGCTTGGACATTATGCTTAAAAACCAGTTTCGTTTATCCTGGCTTAGTAGAGGCTAGTATCGTCCATCCTACCTACACTTTTTTGAAAATTTGTAAATTTTGCAGAAATTGTGATTGTGTGTTTGTAAACAGAATTATGGAGGTACAAGAATGCTTAATTGAAATTTTCAGTGTTGCATTCAATCTGTATATATTACATTTGTATAAATATTACAGACTATGACAGATGTGGTTGGTAACCCTGAGGAAGAACGCCATGCAGAGTACTATTTTCAATCTTGGTCTCAGGAAGCTGTTTGCAGATATTTTTATGCTAAGGTAGTGTTTTCATCTCTTTCAGAATAAATTAGTGAGATTTGTTTATTATAATCAAGGCTATTGTGCATTTTATTCAAATGTGGTAGTTGAAGCATCATGGAAAAGTTAAGGCTTTGTGTGTTTCAACAAGTGCAAGAGTTTATACTGAACATGTGCCTTGGAGATCACGGTCAAGTGTATCCCTCAGAAAAATAATACTTTTTCAACTCGAGAAAATTTGTTTTGGTATCATATTCTCTAAACCTAAATCTTCGGACTACCCGTTCTGGGTTTTAATTTAGTCAAGCCTATGTGTACAGTATGTGCATTTTACCATATGAGTGTGTATATTTGCAGGTTAATCAAAGGAGAATAGAACTTGAGCAGCAGTTAGGAATCAGAAATGCCTAAACTGCACCAATAGTGCATATGTAGGTTCATTGTGTAAGGGATGAAGAAACATTCAACACCTATAAAGAATATGTTGCGATTGTAGATTTTATCTGAAGGGTGCGACTTTAGGTTCCGAATATTCTGTCGTAATCTTTCTTTGTAGCAGGCCCATGTTTTCTTCTGTTATTAAAGCAGTAGTTTACAGGTTCACTTCTGCTATAGTAGAACATCCAAAGTAAGAGAATCCTGTTTTAACACTAGAAGCAGCGCTCTATTTTTGGGAAAATAATTCTTGTTACATCTAGTCCTGTTATATTTTGTGTAAAGCTTAGAAGAAAGCGAAGTGTACATTTAATCAGACATTTTGTATTGTAAACATTATCATAGTGTACCAAAAAAATGTTGTAAATCAATTACATTATATTGTATTTTGATGTCAAATTTTCTATGGGTTAAATAAAAGTCTCGTAATTTGATTGCAATTGGAGAATTGAATTTTATAGCGTTAGAGTTTAATCACTGCTTAAACACTGTTTAACCTTTTAGGAAACTGCTGATCAAATACACTGTTATGTGAACAGACGAAAAAGAACTTTGGATAGCATATTTAAAATTAAATTAATCCTTATAGTTATAGTTGGGGAAACATATGCATCCAACAATGTTTACCAACTTCTTGAATCATCGGAGCATGGTGAGGCACCCACTAAAGGAATTCACATCTGTGAACAACAGGTCCAAGAACATAATTCAGAGGCAATGATTATAAGATACTATATAAGAGTTAATAAGATACTGTTCTCATTGCAAGGAAACGTAACAATTTTTTTTTAAATAACCTATAACGCTATAAAAATGTGAAGTTTGATGTTTTTATAGGTGTGAATGCCCCTTGAGGGTACCTGATCACGCTCAGGTGATTTATAAATTAACATTTATCAGAATGCTCATGTTTCCCGACTATGCTAGTCACCAGAACATAATCTTAAACCTTTGTGTTCAAAACACTCATTATGCTAAGTTACAGAAACATTAAGATGAAATGCATACGCATACACAAAAATGCTATATATCAACATAAATTTTACACAGTAGACATGCAACTTTTTTTACAAAAATAAAATCTATTTATTCTGGTTACATACATTATTAGTGGTTTAAAAATACTCTTCCGAAATTCTAATTTCTATACTGATTATAAACGTATGCAATTCATATAGTATATCTTGTAAATTGGGCACATACATATAAATGTGTCACTATTTAGAAAGTGATATTAAAATGCTTGCAAGCAAAACTAACTGAAATTAAGCGAATATACGAGTACTGTGCTCCAAGCAAAAGTTGGTCTTATTAAGGCCCCAGTGGTATTGGTATTGGCTTGTACAATATAAATAGGCAAAAATATGACTGCTGGAATACGAAACTGCCAGATCCTAATTTTACTATCATGTCACAGAAATATAAAGATAGCAGCTTTGTGAAATTTAACTATGAAACAAAAAAATCAAACACAATCAGATGTGATATATATTTCTCGAAAGCCTTAACCAGTGCTATGCATTTTTCTGTATCTGCTTGACTATTACATTTATGACGATGGAGCTGAAGCGCTATTCTCTGGAGGCTGTGTAACCATATTACTTGGACGAGTTGTATCTGTCAGTACTGGAACGGCAGCTTGATAATAGGCTGGTGGATTCACAGGGTATGGTACTGCTTCTTGAGGAGGTGCAGCATAAGCTGAAAAACAACAGGGAATGTTCGATTTGTAAAACTTATGTGGCAGCGGACATCACCAAACCTGAGACCGTACATTAAAATGCATGCCTGTTACTACATACTAACAGTAAGCTTTAGCAAG
The DNA here is from genome assembly GCA_028565635.1 of Phoronis ovalis. Taxonomy (NCBI): domain Eukaryota; kingdom Metazoa; phylum Phoronida; family Phoronidae; genus Phoronis; species Phoronis ovalis. Next base: position 48,042 of record JAOXYB010023624.1, on the reverse strand, counting down.
TGACATGTAGTGGAGCAGGCATGGCATTATCCTGCAAGCTCCTAAAGTAGTACTAACCTGTCTTGAGTTACACAAAAACATGCAGAGATTGTTACTCATAATTTCAGTATATAAACACTCCTAAATGTTTACCTGTGACCCCTGGGTAAGGAGGGAGTTCATCCTTATTGTTGGCTGGATACATGTTGGGTCTTGAAACAACTTCGTTGTATGTTGGAGGGGTTACAACTGCTTGAGGTGGTGGTGGATAATATGTTTGCTGTGGTCCAAAGTCATAAGCATACATTGTTGTTGGTGACAAAGTTGTAGCGCCACCTAGTTAGAAAATAGCAATAGGTATCAAATGTCTAACTACTGCAGTAATTCAGAATATTTTTTTGGCATGTTTAAGTAATGTAATTGCTGAGCCTGTAAAACTTCAACTGGAGACAGTTTGATCAGGGTATGAAAAACAGTATTTGATTTCTTGTGACTCTTTAATTTTTTAAACCAATTGAAATATATAGCCTGGTTAATGTTAAAACACTAACAATTACAATGTTCTCCATGAACTGTATTATACATATTCTAGGGTCAATGATTATCTTTAAATCTGTGGTACCAAACATGCTTTTATGAATTATACCAATTAGACGTTTCAGAGTCAGTGCTGTACTTTCTAGTAATCTGGATGCTTACTTCCTGGGTGAGTCTGTCCTACTCTCGCAGTTGTCACTGTTTGGTGTCGCTGCTGAGAGACAATCCACTGACGACGACGCCAGTAACCACAACCACCAAAACATGATAGGAGGATGAAAATTATAATAAACCTGAAAACAGAATACTCTAGTACATCAGTACAAGTGCTATTCAGTGCGACATTAAATCTAAGTTGCACGTGAATCTCGCACACAGATTATGATAAATTTTATCATAATTAAATTATTGAAATGTGCTTTGCATATCTACCTTAAGTAAAATGTTACAACCAGCATGTAGTAACAAGTAACTAGTTCATAAATGAACTAAACTGGTGAACCATATTTAATACTTACCAAAAGTACCACATATTCCATATGCTCCATGAGTTATAATACATAGAAGTGCAACAACCATATGAACTACAACATGACTGTGGGGAATAACACCTAAAAGCATAAAGATGACATCTAGAAAATGTATGCAAACTTCCTAACAGCTGAGAAAGGTATATCCACCTGAACTTCCAAAGAAGAAGAAGAAGAAGAAGAAGAAGAAGGTTTAATAAAATTTTTGGAAATTTAGAATTCAAATAGAATTAGCTCCTATATTCTAGGAGCTAACATCGAATTCATAACTGAAAAGAAAGTACCCATATATTCAATGAATTCACAAAGGTTTTCTGATATTAAATAGTAATACTTCATATTGTAAAATAATAGTATATGAACTATGTGAAAAAATCAATAAAATACAAAGAGATCTTGGCACAGAAAAGCATTAGCGTCTAAAATTGTTCCTTCATATATTTACTTTCAATAATTTGCCTGTTTTCTAACGAACACTGGTTGCATCTCATCAGTTTTTCATGGTAACGTTATGTAAACTATTAATCCAAGCACACAAAATAATAACTAGGTATCATCCCAGTTAATCAAGAATTCTAAGCCTACGTGACAGAAATGCTCATTCAAATTAATCAGATTTACATCTATACACCTGTGATATCATCAGATGCATGATGCTGCTTATTTTCATAGTTCATAACATATCATCAGTAAAGATTTTTATAACAATTTACATCTTTTTTTTCATTGGCTATTGTTATAGGGTGTTTCTTCCACTGTTTTACCATCTGCTTGTTTCAGTTTGCTGCCTCAACTTAACCTAAATCTTTTTTTTGCACATCACAATGAATACAAACTCAAACCATTTTGATTGGGACTCTCAATAGCATGTCCAGAACACAGAATAAAAAACTGAATATTTAAACTAAGAATTCTAAATGGCAATATTAATCTAGTTTAGATTTTAAAATTCAACTCGAGTAAATAAGGTATTACCTGTTTTTTTGTGTAATAAAAACTTAATTTACATTGTTGAAAATACTAATGACAACATTTGTTCAAATAGGTTCAGATTTCTACTACGCTTGCTTCCCTATTCTGTTAAATTTCTGTTTGATTAAAAAAAATAATATTAAAATTAAAAAAGATAAGTCTCACTGATGCATCGTAATACTTTCTTACATATTCAATTCATACCATGACACACACAAAGTGCAGTCTCTATTCAAATGAGGCAAATTCAAATTTGAAGGGTGGTAAATGGTGTACTTTTTATTGACAAGTTCAAACAAATCATGCATGATTCAACATACAAGCACAATTTATAGCCAGCAAACTAATTTTCTGCTGTCCTTGGCTCCAGAACTTACACGTATGTAAGGCCTAAAAGAAACAATTGTGTGTATCCAGTACCGGAGTGAAAAAATAGCATTGATCAAAACAAGAAAGACACTGGAAAAAGTAACAACACAGGTTGGGGAAAAAATTTTCATTGACCAAACCATGAAAGATACAATGAAAAGAATAATGAGATGGCAGATAATTGTTGTGAAATACAAAAAATAAATTAAATTTTTTTTTGGTTGGAGTTAAAATTATTAAAATTAGGGTTGGTAGGGTGACCAAAAACACAATTATTTCTTTTAGGCCTAATGAAAAATATACTTACACACTTCCATCGTCACAGTAATCCTCACCAAACACCTGTAAAAAAACAATTTAATAAAATAAGCATATTAGCTTTAAAGTCTTCGGTGCAAAGTCATTGCTGAGAATATAACACATCTTTCTTTGAAAAGCTTCTTTAAAACCCTTTCTTGAATAGATGCCCAACTTTATATATTAAGAGGTTTCTAATTTATCTCACTAGATATGGAAAGTCTCGGATAACTTTTTATTTGCAAGTCCTATATACATCTAAAATGTTATGAACCATTTGTGCATCACACCCTTTTCAAGAAGAAATGTTGCAAATGTTAAATTTTATAATTGAGTTTATCTACTTCTAGAAAGCATGAAGCAATTAAAATAATACTTGTAAATATCAGATAATATCATTAACCACCTTATGTTTCCTTATGTTTTAAACTGTTGTTGTCCCACTTGATAACTGGCTTGGTTTAAGCCATTTGCTATGCAATTAATGTGCAAGTATAGAAAAGCAATTAGTAGCTAAAAAAATCCAATATTTTTGAATATTAAATGAGTCTGTTGTAAATTGGGATTTGGATTAACAAAGAGGTTTGCATTTCAGTAAGTTTCTGAGTTATGCTCTGGTGCATATATAACATACTGTTTATGACGTGCTATGTCAATGACAACGACAATTTCTGTTAATTTTATAAGGGGACAATTGCGACTGAGGATAGTGATCAATCTCACTTCCAGGAAATTAAAATACCTTTTTAGCTACGAAAATACACTGAATTTCATGGCTCACACGTAATAAATGTCATCTTTCATGCTTATATTTTGGTATTGACAAATTCTGAGTAAAGCACAATGAAATCTTTATTTCAAGAAACACAAATAAACTTCAGCAATCGTGGGACACAAAAATACCATCCCTTTCACACATCAACAAAAACATCTGATTTTCTTTGTGTGTACACAGTTTACCTTCACTAATTATGTTTCGTATAAGTACCTGAATAGGCTATTGGCCACTGTCTGTAGGGTTGTGCATACAGTTGTTTTAAACAGGTTCAATTATAAGGGAAGCAAATTTTTTAACAATGTTTTTTGTACAACATGTACTACAACTGTCACATGCCTCGACAACTACAGTAGAACAGGCAGAAATAATCATTGTAATGGTACATGGTACAGACTGGAAAATCTTGTATATCCCACATAATTGAGTGGGATAGTGAAACTAGGTTATCAAACTTGCATAAGTATTGTGATACTGTTTACATATTAAATGTTTATTGTCAAGTAAAGCATAAATTAATTGAATATTTAATCCTGAATCTTTTACTATTTTTATGTTATTTTTTCCTCATAATGAAACAGTTCATAAGGCATTACAATTTACATACACAGACATCTGAAAACTGAAATACTGACTGTAGACTGTAGTGGTTAAATTGCAAAAAATGAACATATTAGTGGTTTATTAAAACAAAATTGTATTTTAGTCTAAAAATATGAAAATATCTTTATTTGCTAAAATTTCTTGGTATTTCAAGTAGACTGTGACAAGTGTGCATTTTACTTTATTAAATGAACACAAATTCATCTAGCACGAAAAGAGGTCAAATAAACAACACCTAGTTTTTTACACCTGGGATTACAGTTTTATAAATTTATATAATTACGAAGTATGGGCAAATGAAGATCCATATACAATATATTAAATAATTACTATAATGACACTTTTTAAAAGAGTTCATAAAATAGATGACACGATCGTGATTTAGAAAAAGAGTAGCTAAGTAACACAGAGAAACAGAAACTGAATATCCGTGTACATCTCCTGATTGAACAGCGAATCTGAACAAGACTTGGTTGTTCGGTGAAAATGTGAAATATGTCTCACTAAAATCTCACTTACTTGAGAAACAATTTGCATCAATATTAGGACTATCGTAGTCCATAGTATCTTACAAACACTCCTCATCTTCTTTCTTAACTAAACGTAGTAAATTCGACTAAATATCTGTTGTTTTAAATACGAAATACAGATTCAACAATGATTTTGCAATGTACTTTCCTGAATCACTATATGACGTCACATTTAGCCTCAAACCCTACTACTTTATAAATAAAGAATAATGTACAGTTATGTGTCAAAGTAGACTCTTCCTCTGTACATTATCTCGACAATGTATGTTTTATAGTCACTGTTTACGGAAAATAATACTGAATTAATAATCGAATATCTACAGAGACAGTGTACAATGTTGATCGCCACCTGTCGACTGCTACAATAAATAGAACCGAGGATTCTGACTGGAACTGGAAGACTTGAATTCAGCTCCAATGAATATTGAGTAGTATTCTAGCGGTTCTAGGCTTGTGATGAAATTACATTATCAGTGTTTTTGAACCAATGGGCTGTTCCGCTTCGAACATCCATGAAGGTAGTTACAGGGTTAGTTATAGGCTAATATGTAATATTTATATTTTTAATGATTCTCTCTCTGTCGTCTGATCGTGGGAATGTGCTCTCGTCTCTCTCTCGAGTGAGTCGACGGTATTCTCTTGACTTTGGCAGTATTTAACTTTATTAAAGGTGGGCTAAGCCGATCTGGTTTACCTCAGTTTGCTAAAGATAATGAAACACATTACTTATTTTATGTTTAGGACTATAGTCCTACAAGCATGACCATACTATATGGACAGCCTAAAGAGTAAAGGGTCTTGACCACCTCGTATCTCAAACCAGCCGAAGTTCGAAAACACTTACTTTCTTAATTAACTAAATGAATTTCACCCAAATTTTAGCTTCTGCCTATTGCTTGACTATTCCGCTTCTTTTACCACCGTATGTAGATAACTTAATCAAAGATTCAACAGCTAGCACATCAGCATAAAATCCAAAATGCACTCTTGAAGGTTCATCCATTGTATGGATATTATACTATTGCGCATGCGTAAAAGCTAATTGAACTTTGGCTGGTTTCAGATATGAGGTGACCAGGACCTTACGGGCAAGCCATAGGTTGTCCATAGTACAGTCATGCTTGCAGGACCAGTTTCGGACCAACGACTTGAGCTTTCGAAGCAATGAGCCTTCGTACCAACGAGTTTTGAACCAATGTGGCAATGATCGAGCTTTCGGACCAGAAAATCCAGATTAATGCAAAATAATAGTGTTAAAAACTACAAAAAATTACTTAAGTTTTGCAATCTGTAAAAAGCTGTATATCTTTTTATTATATTTTGTTTATTTTTCTGGAGATCTGAATTGAACATTTTAACACGTAATACGTTATTTAAATCTATAGTATCGGACCAGAGAGCCTTCGGAGAACTGGGCGGTCCCCTGTTTGTCAAGCTATAAACCCGGGGGTACTGTCAGTCAAAGTCACTGTGCGTGTGTGATGCCCAATAGGTCCCCTTTTTTCAGCTCCCGCATTTATATTGCCACAGGTCATGGTTTTCACACTTCAAAGCTTTTACTTACCACAGGGTGCACTTTTCTTATTGGATGTTTAATTACCACACGGTATATTTTCAATAAATATCCGTTTACCTCGGGGTGTATTTCTTGGAAAATGCATTTATGATTCATAAATTTTATATATGTACTACAAGATATATAATTTACAAGAGAATTTTACACAGGGTGTCAATTTCGGGAGTTTTAATTTACAACATGCCGAGGGTACACTTTCATGTTTTTTCATTTATGACAATGTATATTTTTGGTGATCTTTATTAACCACAGGATCAGGGTTTTGACCCCTACCAATATTTTTGTCAATTACCCTCCTGTGATGAATCTTCATTAAATAGAAATAAAGTAAATAGGACACAAATTGTTCCCAAACTCAGATTCCTGGTGGTAAAAGATTCTAGATCTATCACCATAGTGAATTACACACTGTGAAACTAACAGCTATCTTTATACATTCGTTTGTGAAAACATTTGTTTGTAGGATTGTTGAAAGGCACTGCTGAAATACGCAGTTCATTTATTAATTTTGTAACAAATTTTACAGAGTTTTTGATATCTTTACAGTTACTGCAATAAAAGAGTATGAATATCCAGTGTTTGAACCAAAAATTTGATTTACCAAATTTTTTGTTTTTATTTAGTTTACAGGATCATGTCATATAATTAACGAAGACAGAACTGTCAAAAGTGTACGACAAATTTTCAAATACAACTGGAAAGTCGAGAATGAGAGCAAAAATTAGTCTTAGCTGTGTCAAGTTACTGATTGCGTTTCTTTTTGGTTTCACCATTCGATCTTTTATGGACATTGTTCCAGCCGAATCAAGTTGCTCAGAATGCTTATGCCCATCATGTTCACCATTTTCTAGAAGAACTACTACAGGTCATGAAGAATTTGGAGATTTCGATTCCTTTGAAACACAAATTCGAGAATCATACAAGCCAAAAAATGTATTTGATGTTCTACGTTATGAATATTTCACGAATAAATATGCATTTGGAAACTATGATTCTGATCCTAGGATTGGTCTATTGGGGCACCAAAAAAATGATCTGAAGACTGTTATAGAAGATGCAATGACATTATATTTGCATACAGTTGGAAAACAAGTACATTTTAAGAAAATGATAAATGCTTACAGACGCTTTGACCCAGTACGTGGTGAGGATATTATTCTCGACGTAATCTTAGGAGAAAGGACATCTAGGTTTGATGCAAGTGAGAAAAGGCATAGATTTGAACTTGTGAAACCTTTCAAGAATTTACAATTACTTGATCATGCTGAAATAGATCTGAGAAAGACAATTCATTTTATTGTACCTGTATACAATGCAACGGAGCGCTTCCAAGTATTTTTACAACAGTTTGAGAAAATATGTTTGCAAACAGACTTTCATTGTTATTTACTTGTGGTGCTTTTCAAAGGAGATGCTTCCAGTTCATTAGATGTTAAGCAAGCATTAGATGTTAACAACTTAATTGTTAATCTACGCAAAAAATATCCAAAATCTCGCTTGAGAGTTGTACAAACTGCTAAAAAGTTCTCAAGAGCCTTAGCTCTGAACCTTGGAGTATTACAATTTCCGGAAGATTATCTTCTATTTTTCTGCGATGTAGACTTGCATGTTGAATTAGAGTTTTTAGAGCGATGTATCAGTAATGCAGCTCTTGGCAAGCAAGTTTATTACCCAACAGTGTTTTCACAGTTTGAGCCAACTATTGTCGGACAATTTTCACCAAACCCCAGAGTAGTTGACTTGATGGATATTAACAAATACACAGGTAAAGAGTTTTACACTTGATGTATTATAGGGCTAAGTTTTATTTGTTAGTAAATGCTGGAGGATTAAAGTAGTTTGAGAAATAAAAAAGCTACCATAGGACTTATCTCTGGCTCGGTTAACGTGGCGAGAACCGTTAACATATCGTAACTTGTAATTGATGAAAATGTGGCAAATAATCTTTGCGCCTCTAGACGAGTGTGAAATAAAAAATTCAGAGATTTGTTTACTTTCAGTTTTATTGAGAGAAGTTAAATGAGTTATATCTTTACCACCAAATACTCTCAGTTTTGCCTTCTAAATCAGAAAGTATTTATAATTTCAAGTACAAACATCCGACTATTTTTGAGGTACTAACTCTCCATCTAAACATGAAACTGGATCCAGCAGAAAAATATACATTATGCAAAATATTTAACAATATTACAATTATCGTCAACATTAGGTGTTGACACAACTCTAAAATATTATTATTATTGTTTATTATTATTATTATTATTATATGAGCATAGTGATTTTCATGGTGACTGGGGTATAAAAAGACACATTGGTGGAGCTTTATTAATTGATAGACAAAATTACATAGATAGCAGATCTGATCAGCCAGTCCTGCCAAGTCACTAATGTGAGCCTCAATAACATAAGACGTTAGATTACTTTGCATTTGTTAGCTGGACCACAGTGAAATGCCCCATAACTTGCTTTAATATGTGCCATGTCTATTTCTTTCACAGGCCATTGGATTCACTATGGTTATGGTATGGTTTGTCTACATGCAAAGGATTACCATACTGTTGGCGGATTTAATTTATCAAGAAGTGGATGGGGAGGAGAAGATGTAGAACTATACCAAAAGCACATTAAAAGCAATTTTAAGGTTAGTTTTTTATACATACTGAAATCCATGATTTGAACGTAAATTATTATCGAAACAGTAAATTAAATTTGCAATAATATCCTTGCGGCAACTTGTAGTTGACAATATTCATTCAGAAATATTTATTGGAGATCCTGTATGGAGAATCTTTAAAAAGTGACTACAATATGATATTTCATTATTTCTTAGGTGTTGCGTGCTATGGATCCTGGTTTAGTTCATCTGTATCATGCCAAATCATGTGATCAAGTGTCTCTCAAAAACGATGAATACCGCCAGTGCATGGATTCAAGGGCCGAGGGCATTGGATCAAAAACTCAACTTGCCAAATTACTACTGACGGAACAAAAGCTGCAGTGTTAGGTATCTTTTACGATGCTGAATTAAGAGAAGCTTTCTTGGATAATTATTTGCAATATATTTCAATCAGTCATGGACGCCATCCAGTTCAATGGATTAAGATTACTGGATCGAAGTCTGTGAACCTAAACTGAATGCCCCGTTTTGAAAGACTGTTCACTGTGTTTGTTTTCCAATCTTTCTGGTGGTTATGTCCAAATAAATAATTATAAACTTTTGCAGGAATCTGGAAATATGTTCCAAATATATAGACACAACTCCTAAGGCCTATTCCGATTTTAGTTGTACTGCGGAGGGGGAAGCCACTTTATAGAAGTCCCACCACCACTTAGTTACAGTTTCTTTTTTTTACATATAAACTATATGTAAAGCAATTTGTTAGAGTCACGCTACCCATACGTCTTTATAAGTTTTGCCCCCATACTGTACAACAGCTCCAATTGTATTATCCACCAGTCTAGAAATGTCTAATAAAACGCTTTGTAGAATTCACATGGAAGTGCACAAGAAATGTATCACCTAGGAGGATTGTTTTCCAAAGCGCGTATGGTTTTTGAGCATTACTTCTTATGATAGGGTTTATATTTTATATGGATGTTTATGACAGTTGCAGTTTTACCTCATTACTACTGCTTATGACAGGTTGCCAAAAATCACATCTGTTTAGAACAAGGTCACCTTTAATTTCCTAAAATGTTTGTAGAATTTTCTCATGCCAAGGGGCACGATTTTAATTTTAGGATGCTTACCAAGGGGTATATTTTTAGCCACTGGATTCTCACTGTAGGGTACCTGGTGTGCAATAACAGTTGTAATGGAAAAAAAAACATGCTCCAAAAACTGATCCTTCCATATATAGTATATGTTTGTTGTTAGGGGAAACTGTTGAATTTTATACATCTTCCTCACTTCTGTGTTGAAAAGTCCATTTTAGAAAAGATATTTATTGAATTACTTTATTTCCATATTTTTTATTTATTTTACAGGATTGTTTTTTGTTGTATTTCATTTATTATGTAAGTGCAATAATGTTACAAAATATACGAGTATTAACTGAAATCACAGAAGTGATCACTTTTTGAAAATTTTCTTTTTCTCAAATATTGAACAAATTACTGGATACGATTTTCAGCTCCCCACAAATCACAGATGTTTCCCATAGCTTTCTTTAGCGTTTCACTGGATGTTGTAAGCTCACTCAAAATTTCCTAAAAAATAACCAATTTTACAAAGAGTGGAAAATCGGGAATTCAATTTTCACAACAATTTCAAAGAGAGCTAACCAGATAGCTAACAGTAGTGTTTGCTTACTAATCTGATATATTTTTATCTACTAAATTATGCCAACATATACTTTTTATTTCATTAAACTAATTGGATATTACATTTTAGTCATGGAACCCTTTAATTCTTTCAATATAAATTTTGCATTTTTCTACTAACTTAAAAAATAATTGTGACTATAACCATTTTGTATTGTGAAAATATTGTCTGTCTTCTATATAACGAAAAACCAGGTCATGATTATAATACAGCTAGCTATTTTTTAAATTATTGCTCAGTGTTGTGCCAAGTACTGCACTAAAACCAAGATAAATTGCATTATCACTAATTGTACACATACATGTGATAATTTGATGAACTGGCAATTTTGTTCAAGTTGCTCAGGAGATCGTGCACCCACAATAACAGATGTTACTCCTTGTTGTTGCAGTAACCATGACAATGATGCAGAGCTCATAGCAACACCAGCTTTGTCACACACATTCTTTATCGCATTGACTGCCTGTTGAAAAGGACACAGAATGCAAATATAGTAAAAACTAATAAGGTTAACGCAAAATGTTCAGGATCAGATTTTCGTTTTGGAGGTTAGCCATCAAATCTTATATCCCCAATAGAAGACTTCGAACTAGAAAGGTTCTACCAATATACATTACAGTAGCAGCTATTTTATATGCAATGTATGTTACCTCAAACAGTTCGTGTTCACATCCATCTGTGCCATGACGACTCAGTGAACAACTGTAAGTAAACAAAAAAATATTCAAGAAATATTTGTAGATACGGTCTGCGTAGATTTACAGTCATTTCTGTGATTAGTACACACCCATTTATTGATTAATCAGTAATAACACTAATTCCACCTGAATGTACTGACTATAAATTTGGCTCATGACATATCATCTCAAGGCCGATAGAAAGGGCTCATAAAGGGTCTCTCCTATGGGATTTTTAAAAGGATTTAATGTGTCCAACAATTTTAATCCTACCGACAAAAGTTAGAGGTATAGACGTTTTTGTCTCCAATGACAACTATATGGACCTGTTTTTCAATATAGGACCCTTAAATTGCTAAACAGAACTTTCCAGCATGATATTATGCAGAATTAAAACCATTACCTTTTCATGCTAAAGTGTCTAGTACGTCTCCTACCCTCTGGGACATCCTCCACTTTTAGATACTTTCCTGTCAGTAGACCTTGTTGCAGTGGGCTATAGGGTAAAATACTGATGTTATTCTCATTACAAAAAGGTAGAATGTCAAACTCCGTGCAACGACAAAGTAGATTATAGCACAGCTGAAAGAAAAATTAAAAACAATACTTCTAGTTTTGACGAAGAATAATTTGTTTTATCGTTGCTCTAGGGGTATGATTCTCCAAAGGCTACCAGAGAGGTCCCAGGTTCGAAACCTGAACGAGCCCAATTTTTCTGTTATTTTTGTACAAAAACGATTTGTATATTTCATTAATATCTATAATTAGTTTAAAACATGATTTATTAAAACTATTTTATTAATGTACTAAATCTGTAAAATAATTGTAAAGAAATACAGCTCATAAATTAAAGCATTGCTCCTAGAACTATTAGCATAATTTCACGTATACTGAATTTTTAGAAACCTTGGAATGTTTCTTGAACCAAAATCAACACTATATATCTATTTGGGTGACACTCATATAATAATTACTAAAACCTTTAGTCTTTTATACGAAGTTGAAGGTATCAACTTGTAACCTCAAACCTGGTTAGTTAATGGTTTCCCCCCTGCTTCTAGGATGGCAGACATATTTTGCACCCCATGGTTACTAACACCATAGTAACGAATTCTTCCTTTGGCTTGTTGTCTTTTCAGTTCTGCAATACATGCAGAAACATCTCCAAGTACAGGAGACCAGTGAACCTGAAGTAAAACAATAACATTTTGTTGAACGTGTAAAAACAAAATGCAAACAGTGCCAACTTTTTTGATACAATGGCTTCAGAAGGCTCCTACCAAGACTCAAACTTTCCGCAATTACATGTTTTAAAACTATTTGAATTATTTCGAAATTCCAGGTCATCGAACAATAAGTTACAAGCACAGAAATTGAAATTATAATTACTTCTAGGGAAAGTGTATTTCTTTTTTATTTCAAAGTTATATTCAGAAAATCACAAAAGTTTCCATTACTTTTACTTCTATTTTTACTGCATTTAATATGATTATAAACAACCGTAATTTAGCCTGGAAACTTGACGTTATTTCTAATTTATTTTTTTTTATTAATTCAAATTAGCTTTTCATTAGTTGAGGGTTTTTGAAACCTTCAATGTGTGATATAGAATAAACCAGAAAAAATCAATCAAATAAGTTACAAAGCATAACTGGTTTTATCACTCCGGCATTCTAGTAAAATATATCTTCTTAAAATATTAAACGTTTATTAGAATTTTAAAAATTAAAAATATTAAAAGCATTGAAAGTATATATAGCTATATACATTAAGAAATTAAAAACTAGTGATGACAGACAAAATAGCACCTGGTAAAGATCCAAATAATCTGTTTGCAGCCTTTTCAAGCTTTCATTAAGAGCCAGCTCAATGTCTTCAGGGGTAAGGTCTGTTTTTTTTTCTCGGGGTCCATATCCAAGCTTGCTGGCAACAATCACATCCTTACGTCTACCTTGAAGACATCTACCAAGCACTGCCTCTGAATTCATATATCCCTAAAACAAGAGTATAATGTTAAACTTAAAGTCAAAACACTATTAATAGTATTGGTTGTTACAGTTAAAACATTTAAAAACTCCAAAATAAATAATACTTTTTATCAATTGAGCACTACCAGTAAAAGTATAGTACGCAAGTAACTTAGGCAGGTTAAAATTTATTTCCAGACGCACGCGCTAAATTCAGAATTATTTCCGTTCTGTACATTCATATGCATGTTCTACTACACATCGTTTGCTTATCTCCACAGGAAGGAGTGAGCGCTGTTGCTTGCAGTCAAGTAGGAACGATAATTCAAATTCCGCGCGTTCGCTTCATTTTGTAATTTATGTAAAGTTTTTTTATGAGATCATGTAAATAAGAACTTACTTTTACAAGTACATATGGCATACTCAAACAAGTTCGATGTTTTTTAGAAATAACATATCTTCAAGCAGAAAATGGCAGATTATATAAGAGTTATATGAAAAAAATTTTTTTTATTAAAATGGAAGCAAAAAACGAAATATGCCTTAGTCCAGTTATCTTGTTGAATAAACACATTATATCTAAAAATTAGATCAGTTATCTCGTTGAACGCGCAGAAATTTAGTTGAAGTAGGTGTAATTTTTAGCACAGGTAAGCACACACCTATGGATTACGTGATCAATTAGTCAAAAGCAGTGAGTGCTACCTTAAATATCATAAAGTTCTTAACAAATACACATTAAAATGAAAAATTTGACCTATTTATTCAGAAATATTAAAAAAAACAATTTTGTAGTGCCACCGGTGGCGAAACATGGTAATCACCTGCCTTAAGCCTTACTTGCATACAAATATTTCGTTTTGCATGCATCAATCAGTAGACTATTTATTGCAAATTTAACTGTGACGTACAAACAATTTTATTACTCAAGTGACAAAAACCTGTAAAACAATTCTAAAAAATTCTTACCTCAGCGGTATCAAAGAAATTAACTCCAAGCTCAAAAGCTTTGTCCACAATTTTATTAGATATCTGCAAAAAATCAACATTTGCATTATATTGACCTGGTGGCAAAGCTTTTTATGTGTAATTGTCTATTTTATTCAGATGGAAAAAATTATTTTACCTTTTTTCCACGGTGACTGGGGAATTATTTTTTTTGGAAATTAATGAAAAAAGGATTTTTTATACAATCTTTAATTTAGTCAAATAGGAATCAAATGTCATAATCTAGGACTTAAAATCAAGATTTATTACAAGGACATGTCATGATAAAATGAACTAATCTTGACCATAAACTGCAATCTGTAAAATTACGTCAATTTTTTTTATTGAGAGAACAGATGTTTCTCTCCTTTGAATAGTTTGGGCCGACCAGAACACTATAATCTAGGATATATAAACTCTTAGAGTTTTATATATCCTAGCTATAATCAATATAAAAACATGTTTTCATGGCCTTACCTCTTCTGACTGCGCCTCCCATGTTCTATCAGCAGACACCTGACCAGCATTGAACTGCCAACAGCCAACACAGATTGGCGACACAGACAGATCACTACCAGGAATGGTTATCCGATTCATTGCTACAAATTAAATATGGCATTTACAAGTCTCTACTAGTTCAATCATACAAAAGTATCTTTTGTGTTGATCAAGAGTTTTTTATATACATGAGATGCGGGCATGAGATATTTGCTACATCCTGCACGGTACGAAAACTGATTCCAGTTTAAGATTTGTTTATCTTTACCAGCATCCGTTGATTATTTTTGGTCAGTAGTATAAGTAGTCCAAAATTAGCTAATGTTGAAGAAAATGCTGATGACAATAAAATCAGGAGTTACCATCACCGATTTCACCATGGTATGCAGGGGAGTTCGACCATCAAAGCAAGTTATAAATTTCAATTGCCCTAAGTCATACCGGCCTGGAGTCAGACCTGCAACTTAGAAGCCTTGCTTCGCCACCAGGCAGAAACAATGCGGACACAATATATTGGTGCCCAGTCTTACCTCGTTTAAGTTTTAAGCTTTTCTCAGATTATTAAGGTTAAAAACCAGTTTGCAGCTACCTGAGACGTTATAAGCCGTGCCTTGCCGAGTGCGTCTGATAGCTGAATTCTCAGTTATCGCAACCTTGTCACCCCTCGGTATCACTTACCTTATCAGCAGCGTCCCTGTATGACCTCCGCAGCCAAGTCAGCCTTCTGATTTTCTTGCCAAAAAAAGTAACCAGGAAAGTGACAGTATTCGTCAGTCTGTCCATTCGAATAACCAGAAAGTAAAATTCAGTTATCAAACTGAGGAAGTTAAAAATCACTATCATTATTCAACGATTGTCTATGGCAGTTGTTTCACTTTTAGCGACTTGTTTTTAACTCAAACTAAAAACTGTTGCAGACGACACATGTGACCTAAATTGCCACACTATGAACCGCATTTTATATTAAAACATTTTACCGAAATGTAAAGGAAATAACAAGAGAAGCTTGTAATGAATACAGTAAATAGTAATGATAAAGTATTTTTTATAAATTAAAATTAAAACTGTTTTCATAAATAATAGTATAGGTCGCATCACAAAAACCTTTCGTGCGTATGTTGAAATGTCAACATGAAATGATTACAGAGCTGTCTTGTGATCCTTATGATGTCTTAGTTCGCAGAGGTCCCGGGATATAAATGCTTGTGCAATACTGTACTTCTCATACAAAGTAAATATATGCGCTCGGAAAACTGCTGACAATGTCTGTTTTTAAAGAGAAGAAACGAACACTTAGGCTGTTATTTGCTGCAGGATTGTACCTCACATCTATTGGCATATTGCAAATTGTTAAAGTAGCTAATGTCAGAAACTGGAACGGCGGTCATGGAGGTAAAAAAAAAGAGATTTTTTTTGTCGTTCCGGGATTGTCACTCTATTTTTGATGCTGAAAAATCGGACAGATCGCATTTAAGTGTACCAACGAAGAGGGAGTTTTATTTCTCTGTGTCTGTGACTGTCTATGCGGGGGTCTATGTACTAACCGCATTAGTACTCGGGCGCATGTATTCTCGCCGTACACACGGATCGTACCCGGGGCCGGGGGCAGATACAAATTATCATGTGCTAGGATGCGTTTGTATCTATTTAGTGGATTTAGATGTTATTTTTGATACTCAGCTAGTAGATTGTAGCCTGTATCGACTGTATTGTTTGCAACAATTAATACTTATTAATACACTGAATACACATTTAAAGAATAATTGTTGTTATAGTGCTATGCGGTGCTATATGGGGATTGCTAAACTAACGCTTCGTTA
>JAOXYB010023624.1:0-31501 GCA_028565635.1 Phoronis ovalis | reverse complement strand
AATACACATTTAAAGAATAATTGTTGTTATAGTGCTATGCGGTGCTATATGGGGATTGCTAAACTAACGCTTCGTTATTTACATTTATTATTTGAAATCAGTCTTTCACACTTGTTTTTTTTATAATAATTGTACACATATAGGGTGGTATATCAAACATTTAGCAATGCTCGCTGCGACTTAAACAGACCCCAATGCTCGCTGCTCGCGATATCCCCCCCCCTATACCCCTCATACTATGAATTGTATAGTTAAATCACTTGGATATGTTATTGATTTTGTGTATATAGACAGAACAACAATATAGCAAGTCAAGAAGATGTGTATATTTTAAGTTTTTATTTAATAGATAAAAATGAAAATGGAAGACATCTTCTACAAATGCACATCTTGGTGGAGGATGATCAAGTGAATTGCACTCCGAGGGCTGTTGATGAATTTCCCGGAGATTTTTTCACACGAAAGCAGAATGAAGAGGGTGGTGTAGTAATTCATGTATTAATTGCTTTGTATATGTTTGCTGGTCTAGCTCTAATCTGTGATGATTATTTTGTGGCATCTTTGGAACATATATGTACAGGTATGGACCATGATTAACTTTTCTTGCACCGTTAAAATATGTAAATATATATATATGTTTACGAATTATATGTTAAGGCCCCATGCAATGATTGCTTGATTAATTTTTGTATCATTTTGTTTATAAATAGCATATTGAAAATGTTATAATACTCCATAAATGGCAAACAGTTTCAAAAACACTAAGGAACTGAACTTAATTGAACTTGTATAAATAATTTAAGTCTACAGGTATGAGATTTAAAAAAGGTTTTAGTTTCAGATGAAGCAATTAATTATTTGATAAATTATAATACATATTATGTTTTAGCCTTAAACCTTCAGCATGATGTTGCTGGTGCCACATTTATGGCTGCAGGCAGTTCTGCTCCAGAGCTGGCAACTTCAGTAATTGGTGTTTTCATTGCCAAGAGTGACATTGGAACAGGAACCATAGTAGGATCAGCTGTTTTTAATATTCTGTTTATTATCGCACTATGTGGTCTTTTTGGTGGAATGGTAAGTCGTTATAAATCTTCTACTGTTACTATACCCCTGGTAAAAAAGGACATTTGCAAAAACCACACATTGGTAAAAAAGATATCCCATGGTAAAAATTTTAGCTGACAAGAGGGGGCTCATGGGGATGTGGCACATATATAGTCATTTTGAATGAGAGTACCTCACAAGTTACGAACACAATAACGGGTGGTACCATAAGATAAGGATATACCTAAATTTTTGGATTTCTTTTATCTTGTGATTTTTTATCTTTTGTGGACACATTTAAGTACAAAGTCCTGTAACTGTACTCACGTAGACTTGGTATAGTAACAATTAATGTGAGTGACGTTTATGCATTTATAATAAAAGTTTTCATGCTTTGCTATTTTCTGACTCTCTATTGTAGGTAATTGAATTGACTTGGTTCCCTTTGTTCCGTGACTGCCTCTTCTATATGCTAAGTGTTGTGGCTTTAATTCTTGTTATGTATGACGGAGATATTTTTTGGTGAGTGCATGAGTAAGACTGCTTGTATGGAGCTTATTATAATACTTTTTTTCATGTATCATATAACACGTATCATATAAAACAAATTGTGCAAATCTCTTGCTGAGTAATTAAGTAACTGATGAAATACACAAATATTTGTTATGTACAGCAGTGAAAAGGAACATAATATGTCTCATCTTTATTTTGTAGGTATGAGGCAATGATCATGCTTCTAATGTATATCTTATATATAGTGTTAATGTATTTTAATCCCAGTATTAGTTCTTGGTGCAATGCCAAAGTGGGAAATCTGTTGTACAGAACAAAATCAAAGGTAAGTCAATCTGCTTTGTATCCTATCCACAGTACTTCACATGCAAACAGTCATGCGCAATTTTGGAATGCTACAAAAAAAATGAATTTTTCTGGAATGCATTTTTGAGACAGGTAACGATGTTTTAAGGCATTTTAAAGAATATTTCGTAATAATATGTACAAATTGATACCTTATCAGAAAAGGTTAGATATCGGTGTTATTTAAACCTCGGCTGATTTCATGACAAAAATCGTGTGATCTTAGAACTGAAATGTGAAGTTTATCAAAGAATGATCGAGTGCTAAGCGGGATGACGGAATAATCAATTCTTTACTTAACACTCCTTTTCGTGTTATAAATAATTTAGACATGTATAACAAATCAATTTTTTATGAATCTAAATAAAGTGAGTCTACTAAAACAAAATGTCTGACAAGAATATGTTGTGATGCAAAGATTTTTTGCTTTATTTGGTATATGCATGGATACCATTGATTTTTTCATCCACTTGTATAGTAACATAAATCATCATAAAGATTTCCCAAACATTAGCGAAAACAATAACCTGGTAATAGCTGAACTGGTGTCCTACGCACAATTTAATTTTTCGCGCAGGCATGACCAACAAAATCTCACTGTTTACACTTTGAAGGCTTCCCCCCGGGAAAATATCCAATCACAAATGGGAAAATTCGTACTTTTGCCCTAGCTCAAATAATTCTATCGAATTTTATTAGGTAAATTTTACTTATAAAGGTAAAATTAGTACCAATCTTTCTCATTAAGTCCCCTTTTACATAAAAACAACCAAAAGTGCAAATACAAAGCAGGAAAAAAGAAGATTTGATGCATATAAGGCAAATTAAGAACTGACGCCTGCAGGCTGGTTGCATTTAATAGTGTTCTTGTGCCATTTATACACTTGCTCGTCTCTAGCACGTGACACATTTGGCCATTGATTTCTCGTGACAAGCTGTACACCTGGCACTTAGTTTCTTAATATCAGGATATTTTTGTCAGGAAATCATCAAGCATGTTTAAGGTAACAGTTTGTATATATCATTCGGCAATATGCAAAAAAATGCCATAAAGCATCTAACCTGCCTCAAAGTAGAATTACGTGATGATACTCTATAGTTTTCTGAATGTTCCAACCTGGCAAAATGTCAGATATCCTACGTGATTAGACCATGGGCAATAGATCTAGCATATATTAACAAAGTAAATAAAATAATGGTTATATTTCAATTATTAGTAGGAAAAAAAATGGCACTATTTTCTAAACGGAATGTCATGTGATACAGTTTCCACGCTATACTTGCACGTTTTGCAGTGAACGTATACGATATGACGTGACATATTAAAAAATGCAAAAGTGATAAAAAAGAACTGGGTAAGTAGTTTATCATAGGCCTTGCCTATAGGAATGTCCTGTAGTAATGGTGGGAAATGAATGATGACACTAAAAGTTGTTTGCTTTTACGTAGATTGTTGAGAGTTGTATGGAGTAACAATTTATATGTAGATGAACAGAATGATTTCCGAAGTAATAGGGCATGTGTAGATCATGTGTTTACTCTCATATCTATAATTAGGAATAGAAAGAAAAAAGGGTTATCCCCATTCACAACATTTATTGATATGGAAAAAGCGTTTGATTGAATAGATAGATCGAGATGCCATGTTATAAAAGTTATTAAATATGAATATTGATGGAAAATTTTATAATGTCTCTATTCTCTTGAGGTATGTTCAATCTGCCTTTAACTTAATTAAGACAACATCATATATAGCTTTATGTTTTTAAGTAGTTTCTTTTTCATTGTAGGCAGTCCAGCCACTATATCATATATGCTTAAAATTAATGTCTGTGATGACCTTGTAAGTCCATTTGGGGTTGGGTACCTTATACTATTTGTAAACTGTATCTGTTATTATAACGGTTAGAACTATTGTAAATGTATCAAGGAACATGACACTATAATAAAATAATTTGAACTTGAACTATATATATAACAATGGAAACTGGCTATTTTGACTGACAAAAGATAGTATTAGTATTTTTGTTGCAGATACAAGCTAAAACGGTTGAAATAATTTCTGTAATATGCAAACTGTGAAGTGAAAACTGACAAATCCTTAAAGTTTATTTTTTTGTCTTAAAAACACAATAAAACTTTTTTAACTATCTTTTTTTACAAAATAGTAATCATAAATTTAATCATTTGTATTAAATGCGTTTATAAAATGAGTACATAGTAAGATTTACTACCCATAGCTCATATTCGAAACTTTATCCAGTTCGTAAAGCGACCTCCTGTGGCACACCAGAGGTACTAAAGCTGGGACATCAGTAGACGACAAATCTCTGCGATGCAGAGTACAAAATACTCTGTATTTTGGAAAGTTTTGCTCCTCCACTAGCTGGTAGATTCACACATATAATAGAACTCCTTGGCTTCAAATATGAAAGTTGTGCTAGTGGTAACCGGCAAATGAATCAGAAATTCTGGAAGTGTTTATCCAGTTCTTTTTTATCCCTATAGAGAGTATGTCACAGGAAACACTGATGTTGAATTGCGTTTCACTTTTCCAGATCATATTAAGGTACGAAATATGTTTGTGTTTCGTGACATTTATTACTCCAACTTTGCATACAAAATCCCAGAAAAGGCTATTTACATGTGAGTAGAAGACTGAATAAAAATAAAATAAAAAATAAATTCTTTATACGCTAGAGCTATTGCCCTTGATTAGACCACATGATAATTGTTGTAAATCATTTGGTAATTATATTAATTTTAGATAACTTGAAAATTATCCTAAAATTGAATAAAGATGGTAACTTTTAAAAATGATAGCTTATTTTCTTTGTTTGGACAGTCAAGTACCGTAGTTATATAATTACATCAACATTTTTGATTTCCTTGATTCAAAGGTTGAGGCAATGCAGCATGGGCAAACACTGACTTTTAAAAATAGCACTGCAGATGAAACCACTGCTTTAATTCATGATGATGAAGACATGTTGAGTGTTAGCTCAAAACCAGAAAGTGAAGAAAGAAGTGTAGAAGGATCAAAAACAGAGAGTAATAATGGTAAAGAACATCAAAATTCCTTATAGGATGGTACTCCAAAATTTTGTATACCATGGCCGGTATACCCTCCCCCTTATTGTCTTATGGATCTGTTAGTTGACCATCACAGAGTTATTATCAGGAATTTGATTTCAAGCACTGCAAACTGATTTGAAAACTCTTCTATGCTGATGACAAGTGTGTTGGTATCAAGAATTGCATGTTGAAGCCCATTTTTATGCGACCATTAGAGGCGATTTAAAAATGGGGTATTCTATTAATGGAAAACTGATAGCATTGCATTCCTTGGACTTCTTGATCACACAGAACTATTTTTTTTGTATCTAAATGTTGTATTGAAATGCATGTTCATATTTAATCATTTCTTTGTAGATGAAGAGTATGAATCCCCATGGGAGATACCTGATGGATTTTTAGCTCGAATATTCTGGGTTTCCTTACTACCTATAAAAGCGCTGATCTTTATAACTGTACCAGATTGTCGTAAACCAGGATGCTGGCAAAAATTGTACATGGCAACTTTTGTTATGTCAGTTGCATGGATTATCGGAATGGCTTATGTAATGGTGTGGATGGTGGCAATAATAGGTGGCTGTTATTTCTAGCATTTTATATATGAAATGATATTCAGCTTGCGTTTTGGTTAACATAATTAGAATTGCTATCATATTATTGATGCCCTGAATGGTAACTACTTGTTAAGACCTAGAAATTGTAGTTTTTCAAGAAGTATAAGTTGTGCAACAAGCATTCTTCTAGCATCAGTACCATAAGTTTCATATACTCTGGTTGTCAACAGATATGCTTTAAACAATGCTAGAAAAGGACGCTTTTGATTTGGAATGCACCTAGTTAGACATATACCTTACAGCACAAAGTATCCAATTGGGAATTGGCAATATATAATATGACATATTTTGCTGCTCTCAATAAAGAGCTTTTGTTAAAACTAATTTCTTAGATACGAGTAACAACCATTTATGCATGTTTAAGCAAATGTGGTCTACTAAGTGTTTTTCTACTTCTGGCTTTAACGGTCATGGTAGATATAAACACACTTTATTACCCGTTACTCGTAGCTTGACTAGTATATAAGGACCTGAAGCTGGTTGTCACAAACAAAAGTAACAAACCTTTTCATTTAGATATACTGAATACATTGTAGGAGATGTAATTGGGATTCCTGATACTGTGATGGGATTGACATTATTGGCTGCTGGTACAAGCGTACCTGATGCTTTGGCTAGTTTATATGTTTGTCGTGATGGTATGTAGATATTTGATTTTCTAGTTATCACATGTGAAAATGTAACTACATGTAACTTAATATGCAATCCTTTTGAGCAATTAATGCTGTTTAAACTATTTTATATTTTTTAGCTCTTCTTTACCAGGTATCTTAAGAGCCTGCATATAGAAAAGTTTAGGGAGAGTGAAGGAATTATAAAACCTTATCTATTTCACCTCAAAGTCTTACCGGGGGTTTTCTGGAACTATGTCCTGGGAACTATCGGAAAATATTGCTTTTTTACTGGTTCTATTGTTCAGTTGATAAAAGACGCCCCTGGGTGTTGTTTGGAAAGGGATGAACTTTTGGAAATTACATCAATTGTCGAAAGTAAAAAATAAACAGTCATATAGAATTATAGTATTTTCAGTATGTATTTTATTACAATTTCTGGTTTAAACTTTCATGTTCTAATATAATATAAGAAATAAGCAGTTTAACTGCTTTTCTTTTACTTAGTATCTACATGCAGTAAGTTCTGTATCTGTACATACTTTTTTACTGCTCTTCTATTTTATATTTTTTATGATAAAGAATGCCCATGGGGCATCCTTTCTGAAATATTTTCGAAAAGATTCTACACAGGCATCTTTAAGGGAAGATGTAGTTACAGAAAACTCAAATATTACATCTTTTGAGAGAAACTGTACATTCCTAAGTGTGACAATTGTACCTAAGTATCCCAAATTTAGAGAATTTGTTCATTATTCACACTGATCATTTACTGCGTTCCAAGATAAACTGTCAAAAAATATTTATAGCTATTCTGGATAGATTAATGATATCACTTAATAGTAACAATAATAAATTGCTATTATTGAAAATTTTCCCAACTATAAAAATTTATTGTAGGTTATGGTGACATGGCAGTTTCAAATTCGATTGGTTCAAATGTCTTCGACATCTTGTTATGTCTTGGGTTACCATGGTTTATATACACTTTAGCGATCAGTGGTGCTGATGTGCCTTTAAATATAACCAGCAATGGACTTATATTTGCTTCCATTGCGCTACTATCCACAGTTTTATTTATGGTAGTAGGAATTGGTATAAATGGATGGAAATTAGATAAAAAATTTGGTGTAATATGTATTGTTGTGTATGTTATTTTTATGGTTTTTTCATGTATGTATGAACTAAATGTTTTTGGATATGTAAATCCGCCACCTTGCCCTAGAAAAACATAGAGTAAAAGTAGGTATCTTTTAAACACTATTGAATTACTATGCACTTTTGCTTAAAAAGCTGTTTTTCTTGTGCTTTTGTGAAGGATCATGAAAATAAGTTCTTTTCTCATATTTGTTTAAAACAATAATGAATCGGAAGAATAATAATTGTTTAGTTTTCTTGTTACTAGACGGGACCCATGGTAAACCACGGATATTGATAGAGATGTAGGTCACGTAAGGCCGAGTTCAGATATGTTCATGTGACTCTCACAGATGTTGGCGTGCACAGAGATGTGATGTAGGTCACACACGTGACTCTCACAGATGTTGGCGTGCACAGAGATGTAGGTCACATAAGGCCGACTTATCACAGGCAAAAAATAATGAATTTAAAAATGCTCGATACCGTTCACCGATTGACCCCAAAATTTGAGGCACCCGAGCCATCGTTGATACCTACGATGTGCGAAAAGATCAAGGTTCTACATATAATAGTTTTTAGGATATTTGGTGGAAAGAGTGACAGACAGACACTGGAGATTTAGTAGGCTAAGTATAGATTAGAGCAGTTGCATATTTTATTACTTTTGTAAAAGCTATTAAACTTGTCATTTTGAAATTTGGTAACCTAATCATACCAGACTTTCTTGATTGTATTATGCAAACTTATATAATAAATTTTTATTATACAGTTTCCTGAGTGTATGATTAGAAAGGTTTTGTGATTAAGTAATGCTTAGTCTTTGTCATACTTTAAAACGGTAAGTTTGTGTAGATTATACCACCCGATATCAGTCAGAAGCAACAGCTATGCTTAGCCTTGTAAATTATAATATGCAAGTTATTATAATTTTTTTACACACAAAAAGTAATTAAAAATGAACAGTCTTTATAACCTTAACAACCGTATATTATAATAACATAACAATCATGCACTGTCTTAATAATATTGCACTCTTAGTGCAGAAGAGTATTAATCTTCAGATTACCACTCCACCTGGTAGATGGAAATAGTGTTACAGTCAGCTAGAAGAACAGTGAAAGCTCTATGATAGTTTATTGGTTGCATCAATAGCAACATTTCTCCACTTTTTGTAAACTAAACAGAAACTATTTATGCTTGTATGATCTCCACAGTAATGCTAAGAAAGCTATTACTCTATATACCACGAATAAAACAACCAAAGCTCCAGCATTCTTCACAAAATCACTCTGAAAAAATACATGGTTGTAGGAAGTCTTTCAATTTAAAATCACTCATGTTTGCATGAGACATGTGACATCACTGTGTAGAAATTTCACAAGTGAGGACATTTTTACCTATAAAAGGCACCTTATGTTTTATGAAGAAAATAACTGACACACCCTCTCAGCATGCTTAGTGAGGAAATAGTAAGCATAAAAACTGTTGCAGCTACAATCGACTTACTTTATGAAAGGATAAACTTTCCAAGACACTTTCCCCATCCTTAAAACATCGTGTAAATTCATGGTTTTCAGTTGTTATATTGAAGCCTGTTGTGTAATTTGCACTGTCATACTCTTCAGGTTCACAATCTAAAAATAAATTCAAGAATTGCATAATTATGTATATTTTGAAAAGCATTTGTGTAAAAATGCCAAAGCCACAATGATCAGCTACAGAGGCCTTCTTCATCAAAACTCCTGAATTTGATCTAGTGCCTTCTCAGATTTTAATTCCAACTGTTGTTTTAGGTAATTTCAGGTAAAATTGATAATTGGTTCAGCAAATAGTGAGTGAGGCACAATCTGTGGTCAGTGTACCAAAAGTACAGAAAATGTAAAACTGCGGATTACATATGTTACTCATCGCTCAATGTATCATGCAAATCAGTACTTACGGATTTCAAACACTCTTTCCCACTGGTTGACAGCCAAAAGCTCAAATGCATAAGCAAACCAAGACAATTTTTTCATCCAGCGAAAGTATGGTGGTATGGACCTGAAACAAGATAAATAGTAATCTTCTCTGGCATTTATGTACTCTTTTAAGAATTTATAGTATTCTTCATAAAATAAAAATAGCACCTATTACAAAGACTAATATGTTTGTTACCAGCACAATTACGGAATTCATTATATATTTACGAATGAATCATCAATTGCTATAAAATATTTGCATATTTTTCATTGGTGCTGTAATAATACGTATTCTGATGTTAAAGCTTATTCCTTTGTTAATTTAGATAATATTTGTTAAAGAATTGCATCTCTGAAAACATTCTGAATATTATTCTGGAAGGCAATACTACCACATTATTAAAAATGTTTTGGTGTAAACTTACTCGATGTTTACGAAAAATCCACCAACAATTAAGAATGGGACCATCAGCAATGGTCCGACCACAAGCGCCATGGAAAGACTGCCAGCAACACAAGAAATAATGTAACCTAAAGAAAACAAACAAACAACGCTATTCATAGCATATCTGATATTACGCATAATCCTTTGGCATACTATTTTTTGATTCAATTAGGTGCATAAAGTTGCATTTTATAAAATGTTTCTTAAAAGTATAAGCGCAAGACAAAGCAATACATATTACGATCTGACTTACCAAAAGACACAGAATCCAATGCATGTACAATCAAAACTATCATAGCAATAATGAATCCATCCCAGGATGGGTAAAGACCAACCATCCAATAATAAATAACTATGAAAAATATTGGTGTGAACACAGTAACTGGGAACTGAAACAGTAAAAAATATTTTCAAATTATTATCCTTACAAACTGAATGCAAAAATAACAAAGAAAAGATTCTCACTCAGCTTAAATATTCTCACTATGGCTTAAATTGCACATTCTCTGTGTAATTACCAAACCCCTGCTTAATATTAATCCTTATTCACAAGTTCGCATATAAGGCTGTCTGTGTCTCCTTCTTTATTTAGTGTTACTGTATGTCATAGATTTGTTGGTTAATCAGAGACAACTTTGCAATGTGTAACCTGTTTGATCTAGTGAATTATATTCTGTAAAGCATATCATCTGTCCAAAAACAAATCATTGCTTGTCATACATTAGGGCTGGGTAAACGCACATTTTGGAATCCTAAGGATTGCTATACAAGCTAAAGAATGTATGAAGAGTATTACTAAGAGTTTAACTGTTTTCATAGAAATCTGGTTTCTAACTAAATTTATTTAGTAAAAACAATTTTCTATATTATTGAACAAAGCGAAAAGGGAATTCTTACAGAAAAAGACATATTTGACATGCAGACTCTATCTCATTATAAAATAATTTGTAAAGAACAATGCATCCATGTACGAGGCAAACAGATTAATGTGTTCACAGGTTAAACATTTTTAATTCATAAATAGAAATTCAATACAGTCAAGTTTTAATCAGTATTATGGATCACTATTCCAAAGAATAACACTATTATATTACCTCTGCTAAATTTTTGCAGATGTAGTATACATCTACCCTATACATGCCATTGTGGTGTTCTCTCATAAAGATTGGCAACTCTTCAGCAAATGTCTGAAATCAGTTTAAATATGTCATTAAAATCAGATAATTATGTGAATAATACCACTGAGCAATTATACCGCTCTTCTTACTTAATCCTCTAAACAGACTCTTTCTAAACTTTATGACAATTATTATCATATGTACCCAGAATATGACTTCCATACAGTTAGATGAGGGGTCCAGATGGAACTCCCAGTCCCTTTCAGTAGCGATACCTAATTCAAGCTCAAAAATGCTGTCAGTAGCAATACCAAATGGTAAAAATCTTGGCAGTAGAGATACCAAAAGTAAAAATGTTAGCAGTAAAGATACCAAATTTCTGTTTCCATGCATGTGCCAGTTCTTCAAGAACTAAACACAGAAGAATTGGGCAAGTAAATGAGGCAAAACAAATATCTTACCCTGTAGCAAAAAAGTTGACAGTAGAGATACCAAAATAAAGGTAAAATAATCAACAGTCAAGATACCAAACTGGGTAAATTCTCTTACAGTTGATATACCAAAATTGCAAAATCACCGGCAGTAGAGATATCTAGGACCCCAAAACACTAACCCTTTCCTATGCCTCCTCCCGCATCACTTTGGATGGAAGTTATTTCTCCGGGAATATGTAGTTTTTCCTTACCATGTTCAATATATTTGCATTTATAATCTATAAACTACCTTGGGGAAAATGCTATCTCAATAAATGTAGTATTTAAGTTAATCCCAGAGTTTTTATCAATTTGACTGCACTGAGGATATTATTTAATAGAACAGATGAAGATATTATATCTGAGGGAGGGGGAGCTCAAGTGAGGGCATGAGGCCCAGTTGAAAATTTTGGATTTGGATTGCATACTTCTAATTGTTTTTCCTTGGATTGCTACTATATATATCAAAAATTTGGATTGTGCCCACTGCTTACAGTAAATAATTTGGTTTGTAATAAGGTTTGTATCCATAAATAGATTTTTGAATTTGGTTTGTATCAACCAGTTTGCATAAAAATGGATTGCACTACTCAAATATTTTTAAATTTTGGAATGCTACCCTTATATTTCAAAAAAATTGGATTGGATTTGCTAACACAAACTAAAATTTTGGATTGGGTTGGGTGGCACATCCCATATTCAAAAAAACCATAGTACTCTTTAAAAATCATTAAGTTTGCACCTTTTTTCTCTAGCTAAGGCAGCATAAGCTTCTGCACATTTATACTTAATATGTAACAGATACAAAACATTGCTGATTATTCGATATTTCATTATAGGTGCCACATTTATAACTCACTGAATATGCGGCAAGCATTGGTGTTAATGCAATATTGATAATAGCTGCGAAAATGGCTCCGTTGATATTCATGACACCCTCTTGAGTCAAATCTTGTCCAAGATATATGAGTCCAAGAAAAATGGCTGTTATCTGTAAAGAGAAGGTGTGTGACCAAAATTTAGAAACAAGTCGAACAATATAAGCAGCAAATTTATTTGGAGAAAGTATTCAGGATGTGGTATGGTAAATATATTTGATTGAACATTTCAAAAATTGCAAGCAGAGCTGAAATTCGGCATACTTCAGGCAACTACCTATTTTATATATACAAATATGCAGTTTTCTAGAGGAATATATTACACACAAATAGGACTATGTTCAAATTGTGAAAAACTTTCACAACAAGAAGCAAATATGTATATGTAATGAACAATAAGTATATAATATAAATTACACAAAAATATTCAGTTTCACATAACTAATTTGACAGAAAACTTTTTGCAATCTATGGCACTTGGTAACAGCAGCCGATATGACTTTCTTTGCACCACATTGGAGTCAAGTGCTGATATTTTTTGGTAAAAAAAATTCACTCACCACATTTCGTCCACATTTAGAAATCAGCATCTTTCTATCACGGATCATGGCAATCCAGGAACGCCATAATACCGCCTTGAATTGTTCCCACCAATTTGCCTTGTATGGGTTTGTACATAACTGTGTTTCTTTTCCGTTATCAAACTAAAAAATAAAAAATCATACTTACTCTAGCAACTTTAAACAGTATTTCAATCTGGTCGTATTTTTTAATGAAACAGCTGTTGTTATACAATATTGTATATAATTAAAATAACTGCATATAAACAACATGAATCAAAGTGAATCAACTTTAAGTATGATGTAATCCTAATTAATCACAATTATGTAAAAAGTAAATATAAAAAGTATCATAAAATATTTACCTCGTCAAAAGACTTATCCTCCAACCTGCTAAGCTGATTTTGGATTTCATAGCCAAACTTTGATTCAGAAAAAACGTCACAGACTCTCTGAAATCAATATAATAGCAATATTTCATTAAAACACAGATTACACGTCTCAATTCAAATGCCTAATTTTGTTCATATAAAGCAAGTGTTTGCACTAATTACACTTTTAAACAGTTTTACAATTAAACTTTTAAAATATTAAAATTAATGCACAAATTACAGCGTGTTTTTCAGCAAAACAACTGAATAATCAAGTTTTGGATGGTTTAATTTTGTTAGAATACTGGCTGCTACTTACACTGATCCTCTCACTACATTCTTCTTCTCTGCCTGGTATATGAGCTAAACAACGTATAATGTGATCAGCCGGATTGAAGGCTGCAGGACAAGGGAAACCAGTGCTTTCAAGGAACGGAAGTACACTTGATCTAGGTCCAAGATATGCAACTTTACCATCAACCATTAAAAGCAATCTAAAACATTGTAGCATTTTTTTTTACAGTGGGAAGAATTTGAATGCTATTAAAAGCATTCTGTGAAACAGAGTAATAAAACATGTTTTTAAATGGGTGGTAGATATGGGTGACGATCTACTACCCATATGTGACATCCTTTATATGGCACATGATGATCAGATGACCAGTGTGGTTCACTTTTTGATTCAGTTTACAACTAGTTTTCTACTCACTTGTCAAAAAGTGCATACACTTCAGAAGATGGCTGATGGATAGTACACATAATTGTTTTCCCTTTAGATGCCATTTTCTTCAGAGTTTGAACTACACTCTCTGCCATAAATGAATCTAGACCAGAAGTAGGTTCATCACAAAACATAACTGGAGGGTTGGTTAGTACCTGAAATTTTATTACAATGCATTTAATTTATTTCTAATTTAAGAATATGTTTCATTGTACATATTATGTGCCATAAGGGATGTTTTGCTTCTGCTAGGGAGGGATAAGCCATTATTATTGTATTCAGTTCAAACACACATAATATTTAAATTGCTTACAAGTATATGTACACAAACTTATTCCTCTCTCTTCATACAACTAAAAGTCTAATATCCCTACATTATTTTTTTTTCAAACTTTGGCAATGAATACAAATTTAACTTGCCTACTAATATAAAATTATTATTTGCATATCACAAGTCCAACATGAATGTCAGCCTGAACAAATGCAACTGTTCGTTAATGCAAACAGGGAATAGCAGGCAGTAGCAGAATAATAATTTTGTTATAAACACATTTCCTTGAAATTAACTGTAATAATTAGGCTACCAAATATAAATGTTAATATATACTTCGCAACCAAAAGCCAGGCGTTTTCTTTCACCACCAGATATAGCTTTAACTGTACCAGGGTAACCAATAACTGTGTCAGCACATTTTGTTAAGCCTAGTTCATACATAACCTCTTCAACTCGCTGCATACGAACACGAGTTGAAATATGATTATCCATTCTTAACAAAGCCTATGAAATAAAATACAATGAAAATAGTTATATGTGAGAAGCCTTTAACTGAGAAAAAATAAACTTCACAAGAACAACAATGCACACGATTTGTTAAAAGAATATAATTATATAATTTTTATTAATGATTTGTCATTTGCATGTACTTCATCTAATAGTAGAAATCCCCCCATCTGTATGTTAACTTTAAATTCACCTGAAAAACAAGTTGTTCCTTTACAGTCAGTGAACCAACAAACAAATCATCTTGTTGTACGTAAGCCGAAATTCTGTTCATTGCCCTTCCCACAACTCTACCATTTGCATAAACTTCTCCATCTACATGCAGAGTGCCACGGTTGCGATGTGTTAATATATTGAGGAAGGTAGATTTGCCAGCACCACTAAGAGAAATAAAAAATATATGTATTATAATATACTATTGAGGACACAAAAGTGTCCATGCAACTACAAAACATTCAAAGGTGATTATTCTAACCATTACAAAGACACACTTTAATCTCCTGATGCCTACATATGGTCTGCTAATTGCAGGTAATATTTCATGTTATAATATATTCCATTGATTCATAAAATAGCACTATTGGTGAACAACAGACATGAGGGATTATTTGAATTGAACTAAAAATTATAATTATAACTCGATTTATATGCCGCTATGTCATTGTTAAAAACTTGTTCCAAACACATATAAAATAATTCTGAACAGATGGCTGTTGTATATGTGGAAAGATTTGTTTCAGTTAATTATTAAAACATATTAAAACATAACATTCAGTACCTAGGTCCCATCACAGCAAGAAGAGTGCCAGGTTCCACATATCCATTAACTAAAAAAAAAATAAAGCATTTCACATATTATAGATACTTTTTTTTGAAGAGTAAACTTTTACTAGGTACAAAATAAATAAATTACAGTAATCTCACAGTGCTTGTTACACTCACTGCTTCAGCTAGGAGTATGTCACAGGTAACATTACAATTATAGTAAGATTTGATATTCAAATTAATGATGAATATTGAATGTAAACCAGCTCTAATAGGCATTTGATGGTGCCACTGTCATGAACCTAAATATTCCTACAATTCCACATTTTTTTATTGATCAATGAACTAGTGCTTACTTGAATTTAAAAAAAAATTATAAAACAGTGTCACTAAAAATCTAATTTCAAACAAGCTGATTCATACATACAGCATGTTGAGCACAAACTATAAGATAGAAAAAGAAATCAAGCTTCTATTCAGATAATTCGGATTCTCAGGAAATTATTAATTTAAGCAAAACGGCTTTTTTAAGTGAAAAAATTAGTTGAGAGGATCCGGTGTTTATAAACCTGTTGCGCACACCCCTACCCAAAATTTTGTGAAGTGCCCTCCCTCCCTGGTACATAAGCACAGGACAATCGGAGGTTCTGTGAGACATACACCCCGGGACAGACACATACTATTCAATCATTACAAACCCGCAATAAAAGAAATTACCTTTTGTCTAAAACATAAGTCAACAAAATCAGAAATTGGACCAAAAATGAAAAACGTATTTCCTACCATCATTAAGAATCTGCTTATATTCTTGAGGCCCTTTGCGACAACAAATACTGCCAGCTTGCATCACAGGTGCATACACATTAAGATTTTTCCACAGTAGTGTTATCCTTTCCATGCTGCTGGAAAAATCTGAAATATGATACATTGTTATTGTATTATTAACTAAGTAATAAAAAAGAAGGCATACAAAGAAATGTTTCAATTATTAAATTTCAGATGGAAACTATATTTATTACTTATATATGGAAATACTAAAAATAATGTATGAGCTGTTGTGCTATTTCTTCATTTACTGTTGTATAGTTTTATTTTTGCATAATTTTAAAGAATTTTCCAAAGAAAATTTGTGACTTTCAAATTAGTTTAAGGCATTGTACAAACCTATATGTGTGCTGTATTCCTCTATGCCACCATACTGTTTCTCATATTTTCTTGAAAGTAACTCTTCACTCTCAAGATTTTTGTCAACATGCGAGTTGTCAGTCTCGATATTCCATGTTTGCATCTGGTACTCAAAGGGAGCTTCATTTTTGGTCATAATAGCAACTTACTAAAAGCAGACAGATTTCTGTGAGTGATATAGGACAGCATCAAAAAATCTAGTCTTGGCTACACTACTACTCTGCTACGGAAATTTTAATATTTAATTAAGAAAGTAAGTGTTTTCAAGCTTCGGCCCCTTTGAGATAGGAGCTGGCCATGACCCTACGCACAAGCCGTAAGCTGTGCATAGTAGGATCATGTGTGCAGGACCAGAACTAGTCCTAATAATAGGCCCAATTTATACTTATGCATTGGTCCTAACACTTTCCTATTCAAAAACTATCATCTTGAAATTAACAAAAACATGGAAAATCCTCATACAGCAATGGTGCGAAGGTCTTTATAGTTTGTTATTATCAAGTGAAAATACATAAATATTTCTTGTGGCACAACATTTGTTGAATATTAACAAATTTTAGTCATTTTAGCTCAGTAACTGGGTGCAATGCTTGCACTTAAATATTGGCAATGCTCGCCGCTTGCACTTAACAAGAAAAATTAACAAGCAAAAAAAAAATAATAAAAAGGTCACAGTAAGTAAAAACAAATAAAATGATTGCCAAAAGAAAATGCCTCACGGCCAGTTAAAAAAAAAATTTAAACAAAAGGGCCGCCAAAAGAAAATGCTCGCCGCTCGGACCTGCTTAACAGACCCAATGCTCGCTGCTCGCGAAAAACCCGAGAAGTACTCAAGGTATTTTTTGGTGGGGGTGTGCAGCCC
This sequence comes from Phoronis ovalis, assembly GCA_028565635.1. Taxonomy (NCBI): domain Eukaryota; kingdom Metazoa; phylum Phoronida; family Phoronidae; genus Phoronis; species Phoronis ovalis. The sequence continues at coordinate 14,039 of JAOXYB010023624.1, read as the reverse complement.
AGTTAAAAATTTTGGATTTGGATTGTATACTTCTTACTATATTTTTTTGGATTGCTACCGTAAAGAAATTCAAAAATTTGGATTGCTACCAGCTGCTTACAGCAAATAATTTGGATTAATTTTAGGTTTTTATCCATAAAACGATTTTTGGAATTTGGTTTGTATCAGTCAGTTTGCGTAAAAATGGATTGCTACAGGGTACTCAAATATTTTTAAATTTTGGATTGCTACCCTTATATTTCACAAAATTTGGATTGCTACACTTATATTTCAAAAAATTTAGATTGGGTTTGCTACCGCAAGCTAAAATTTTGGTTTGTGTTCCGCGGCACATCCCCGTATTCAAAAAACCTTGAGTACCCCCCCGGGGCAAAAAACCCCCTTTACTATAGCCCTCATTGATTTTCACTGATTTGTCTGATCTGACTTGTCTACACGTGTAGATTATAACGAACTGTAGTATTGCTGTATCAATAATTTCATCGTATGGGTGAGTTTTTATTAAATTCGAAAGATGATACAGATATGTATTTAATAGGAAAGTGTTAGGACCAACACGTCAGATATTGGGTCTATTATTAGGACTCGACCAGCACCAGCAGTACTTCGGCTTTACCACTTTTTTTATATTTATAGTCAGACTCTGAACTAGTTTGTTACTCAACTATAGACTGTTTTATGTTAGCTATTAAAACTAGATATCAATGAAAGAATACCAGCACGAAAGTTTCTAGACCTGCTTCGGAACTTGGAGATATCTCGATAACGTTCCATTGTTCTGATTGTTGTAGGTAACGATTAATAAAACTAGTTTATTTTTAGTAATCTATTGTGCACGAGTACATATGTAAACAGTCTTCAAATTTGGCGGCAAAGGGTAATCCTATTCAAAGAATTGTTACAAACTTGTGCATTTTATTTATTTTATATAATCAAAAATTAATAACAAACCATTTAATTAACCAAGAAATTAATTGAAATAAATGTTAATATTGCACACATTTATTGCACGTTGCATTTTAAATATTTTTTATTAGATGGATTTTAACTTTGCCCGTGATAATTCTTATCCCACATTCTGTTACTCGCGAGATTTGATGCATTGTGGGGGTACGAATTTTGAAATTGAAAATATAAATAAACATAATTTTAAGTGCTGTAGCTGTATAACTCTTATCTTATAGTGATAACGACTGCGTAAATAGTTAAAGTGACACTCAAGAAATCATCAGACATGGAATTTATTATAAAAGAAGGTTTTAATGTGATTCCAGGCAAGGCACAAAGAAGTCCCCCGTCGACTGCTGGTGAGTGAGTCCATGTTTACCTGTCAGACTCCGAGCAAGAAATGGTAATACTTTAATTTGTACAAGTCATGTTAAAATTTTAAAATATTTATTTTTTTCAATTTCAGAATCAAAGCCAAACATTAAAGGTTATGCGTGGGATGAACCAATTGATTTATCAACACCCAAGAGAGCGGTCAGAGAACCTTTTCAAGTTTTGGATCAAAATGAGAGAACCCAAAATTCGAAGAAATCTGTTGAGTAAGACTAAGAATCAATACTCATGAGCACTTAAGAATAGTTGTAGATGAAATATATAATAATATACTATTAAAATTATATGTTTCTAATTATACCACTAATAAGCAGAAGTAGGACATTATCTAATGAAAATTGTTACATGATATGGAACATGCCCAAACTTGCCTCTATCATTTTCTTAGTCGTTGTGATCAAATAACTAAATTTATTTAATATAATCATCTGCTTTATAAATAAATATGTGTTTCTAAATTGTTTTTCAACACTTCACCGTATTCACATTATAAATGTATCTTAGGAATTCTTTATAGACTAGTTATTGGTATTTGCGGGGACTAATAAAACTAAGAAACTTAGTTTTTTTGTACCATGTATTTGTTGATCAATTCAAAAATAAAAATCTACAATCTGTCGAAAATGGCTCCACATTCCTTTTTATATAGTTCCCAATTTACATTTTCTTAATTCACCAAACACAGAGTATTTTTGATATATATTTAATTACTTTTTTTGAGATAAGAATACAATTCTCTCTACAAAAATACAATTTTGATCTTTTAGAGCCCTATGGTGGCAAAGTTTGAAAACTTTAAAATTTCTATTTTGTAGCGAGTGTGAAGTGCCTCTTCAGTTTTGTGATGATATGCATGATCAGAATAAAGATGATGACGGTGAAGTGTACTTTGGTAAATTGACCACTGCAGAAAAACATAAGGCTGCAAAATTTCACAAAAGAAGGACAGTCGTTTTCTTTCCAGGTTTTCGTAAAAATCGACGGTTGATGAGGTCAACCATACATCTACAGGATGCAAACATTAAAAAAACAGAAAATGATGAACCGATAGGTAGTAGAGATGATATAAGTCATGCGGAATCGCCTAAAAATAAATTTGACAGTGATCCAGAGTTTGTGTGTAATGTGGGGAATGAGACACAAGCATTGGATTTACACCAACAAAATGTTGCTCATAATGAGTCAGATACAAGCTCGGTATCTTCTCTTAACAATGTATTCCAGTACAGTCACATTTCTGGAATAGAGCCTATGGATCTGACAAACAATACGGTATTTAGTGAAACAAACAGTATTTTTAACAATGCTCGTATATCTAGTTTTAACAGCACCCAAGACAGTGGATTTAGGGAGAATTTTACTTCTGTAGAAAGTGATTTATCACAGGACAATGTGCCTAGTATAATAATAAGAAGCACATTAAGTGATTTTCCTGGTTTTCTAAATGATGCACAGGCATTTTGCAGTGTAGTTGACAAGTCTGTATTTCACAATAAAGGTCAAAAAGCAAATTCTGCTAATGACACTGTACAGGAAAATATAATTTTAAGTAGCAGAAAATGTGAACACAGCTCTTTTGAAGAAGAAGAAAATGAAGTTGAACTTGTGGAAAACAAACCTATGAACAATGCAAAGCAAGAGTTAACTGAAGACTCACATGGCACATTGATTACAAATTTTAAGGAATACAGCTTGTGTCGGGGAAAAAGTCAAACTCTACAAAATGAAGCTGTTCAAATAGGTTCCAATCCAAAAGAAGCACATAAAAGTTTTGTTGAGAGTTTTAATGAAAATACATTCAGTGAAAACTTAAACTTGCAAAAAGTAAATGAGAATTCAAGCAAAATCACAGAAGAGAGAAAGGAAAATGCTTTGGTGTTGCTAACACCTATTATCAAAAGTAAACCTGTTTCGCAGCAGCTTAGCATCAATGCGGTCAGCACTGTAGAAGATAATATTCAGCAGCTTCAGATAACTCCATCTAAACTTGAGATTGGCTATAGTGCTTTCTCTTCTTTTACTCCAGTCAAGACAAAAAACGCAACTGTATGTAAGAAGGCATTTAGTGACGATAATGACAACAGTGAAACTATGTCTTTGGAAAAGATGTCCTGTGACAAGACATCAGCAGCTAAATTCTTTCCTTCTTTAAGTGACAAACATTGCCCTGTTTCTGCTGTGACTTTACATGCCCAGCCTATTTATGTGAAATCTTTATCCTCAATGAAAACAACTGATAGCTATTCAATGTTCAGTCCATATGATACAAACTCTAACACAAATCATCTTGGTGAACACTGTGTGCAAGAGGCTATATTGTATAATACAGTTTCACCAACCGAATTCAAAATGGATGCTCCTACATTAGAGGTCACTGACTCAGTCAGAGGGATGCTTAAAGAAACAGTGAATGTTGATGAAAAAAATGAAAGAACTATGCGGTCGATTACTATGTCTGCTTCTAATGTTAATTCGAGTACAGAAAATGTGACAAAATCCCCAGCAAAAGATTCTGTGTCACATGGCAAACCAATACTGGTGATTAGCAACCATACAAACAAGGCTGTCCAACAGAAGAATGTGAATATAGATTGCAATCTGCCAAAAAAAGAACTGCTTTGTGATAAAGAAAACATACCTTCAAAACTTTCAAATGAAGATTATGCTATTCTCTTAGAAGAAAAGAAAGCACAGCTACTAAAATTAAGAGAAGAACGTGAGAGACTCCAGGGAAAAATAAAGAAGGATCAGACATATGCAAAACTGAGTCAATTGCATGTAAGTAGAAAGTTAATTTTCCTTAAAACACCTCATTATGTCCTGCAGTACCACCATCTATAATCCTTACTATTATACTGTAGAAATGGGCTTCCAGCATAATTATACAAGACTCAGGAAAATTATTTGATAATTGATTGACTGCATGTCAGGAGGGGGATGGTATTAACCCCCAAACTAACATGCAACTACTGCACCTTTTCTCCAGCTTTTTTGGTCTAGTGACTGAATTGCATTGTAACCTGTTTTTAAAGAGGATGGAATACTTTGAATTCAGTGGCTGTATTATTGACAACGGAACCAGTCTTAAACTTAAAGTGCCTTCTTAATATTTGTTCACCTTTTTATAGACTCTGAATGAAAACAGACAATTTTATTAAAAAGTTGGTTCACTACTATGTACAAAGGATGGGAACATTTAGCTTATAAGCATCTGTTGCAGGGTATTAGTCACTAAACTCCACTGGGTTTACTTGGTTTATTTTTTATGGAATTGATATTTAATGTTCTTCTGATGTACCTTACATTTTCACTTGTAAAGCTCATGTTATATATTGTATGTTTCCATGCAGTCACCAAAGCCTAAACCTAAATGTACATCTTCCGATTACTCAGCTGTACGAACAAATCTTCCAAAGGCAGGTTGCCAGGGAAGGTCAGCTTTAGTATTGGTAAGTCATTTTTTTCATTGATGTCCTACAATGTATGCACCTAGTATATAACCGAGATTCGGGGAAATGCAATGCGTTTACTTTTCTCCACAGTACGCATGGTATGACATATCAAAGAAAGCAATTCAAATTTCTTTTAGTATTTTTGTATTTCCTTATATGCTTTGAATACATCTTGTTATGATTATGCTGTTCGAATGATTTATTACTGTAATTAATTTTTCATCACAGAGTGAAAAAGAGCTAGAGGCTGTTACTCGCTTGCATACCATTTGCAATGGTAAAAAAGTCGCTCGGATGATGGCAAAAGCAGCATGCTCTCCAACTGCTGTAGTGAAACACTCTCCAGGTATAATAATGCATTGTTATATCCAGTGTAGCAGTAGCCAAATATTGAATGTCAAGATTTTTGTGAAACAAGACATGTCCAAAAAATGTCTAATTCAAAAGCTGTATGCCATCATAAAAATATAATGTTATTAAAAAGTGCATATGGTTCATATGTCTACTGATCCTTCAAAAATTTGTCCTTTTATGACTTTTTTGTGTGTATGTGTGTGTGTGTTTTACATGCAGTACTGGATAATTCTAAGATCCCTTCAATTTATAAAAAGATCTTTGAAGCTCAGTAGGTCATTTTCCTGTAGTTGGTCACTGGTTGTGAAGGAATTGAATGAGGGCATGAAAAATTGCATAACTATTAGGGGAAATTAAGTAACACACTTATGCTTTAGTACTATAACATCTTGATTCTTATTTTTGGGATAGTTATTTTATAGCAATTGTACAAATGAGATATAGTATTGCTACATATATTTATGTGCATGCCTGTGTTCTCATGTCTTTTCAACTAATTGTTGCATCTTTAGCACTTGTTCACGGGTCAAGAATTCAGTGGCGAGATAGCCTGATTCAAGAGCAGGCGACAGTGTATAGTCCAAGCAAAGCTGCAGAAAAACAAAGCAAACCTATACTTTCAAAAGTAAGTGACAGTTAAACTAAGTCAAATTTAATCAACCATATATCACCAAAATAATGAGCTAACAATGAAAGTATTAGTTGACATATCTATTCAATAAAATGATAATGTAAATTAATATAGTTTAGTCAAAGCTGAATCTTACATTTATTGCTAAAGAGAAATTTCGTGTCTTATCGCAAGACCTTCATCAGTCCCTCTTGAGCAAGTCTAAGCTGAAAGTGGCAAATGGTATTTGGGTAGATAAGAATGACTGTGTCGCTATTGTTTGTTCTGCTATTTTATTATCTCTGTAACAATGGAGAGCAATGAAATTTTACATTTTTTCAGAAACCATTTGTCAAATTTGGACAAGATACCAAGGTAATGACAATTTCAAAGTTACAAAAGACAAATACACTTGGACAAGCTTCCTCTGACAGTTGATCAGACAAACTGCCTGTGGCAGCTGATAAGAATAGAAATGTAGAAATACACAAGTTTATTTTCATAGTGTAATTTATTTTTTAAAGAACTGATAGAAGCGAGTCAACAGATCTGGTTATAAAAACAAGCCCATTGGATCTGCATGCAACGATCATGAACAATCCTTACATATCAAGAAATTTGATATTATTTTTTACAAATTAAGAGATTTTAAGAAACTATTTCTACAACTGGAAGAGCTGATAATGATGACAACAACACATATAGTGCATCTACTGGATGAAAGCTTTCAAGTTACTACTGTTGTCATTGCTTTGGTACATGTCACATTATTGAAGTCCAATTAGTTATAAGCTCTCTTGACAACATCATTAAACTTCTTAAGTTGAAAAGCTGTGCAGACTTCCTTGCAGTATTTTATAGGCACAGTAGTTTAAGTCTGTTTGGTTTAAATAGGATCAGGTGTAGACTTGTTACAAGTCCTTCTGAATTTTTTTATTACTATTTACATTTTTTAAAACCTATTTTGATTAGTGTGATGTACTTTAGTTGCAAATAAAACAATTATTTGAGAATAAATGCATTTCTTTACTCACTATCCAATAAATATATTGGGATAGTGAAATGTAATAAAAAAAAATTCTTGTGAAATGCTTTATTTATAAAGAATCAAATCTTATTAACTAAAAAAAAAAAATCTTCAAGGACTTGAAGCAAGTCTAGATCAGTGTTCTTTTTTTATCAAATTACACAATGATGAAGTGTATTTTTGCTAAAGTTTAGGATAGATAACAGTGTGGGCTGTTTGTGAGTCATAAATACAATAATAAATATGATATTACTTACTTAAACACAGATTATTGAAAGTGTTTCCTAAAATAATATTATTGAATTGTTTTATAGTACCAATTATCTGGATCTCCTATTTAGTACAGGATGTGCATCATTTCCTATTGTGCGGGTTTTCCTTTAATTTTACCATATGTTTTCTGTAATAAGTCTCATTTCATTAGACCCAAAAATAATATGAGCACTGTAACCAAGACATGACTTAACTGCAATGAACTTCTTCAAAAAAGAAAATGCTCTAAAAAGTCGATATGAAAGTAGTTTCTTTCACCAGGGGTCACTGTGTTTAAGTTAAAATCGGTTTTCTCATGCTGTATTCAAACCTTTTTTCCTTTATTCAAGATGAGAGAAACATATTGGAACAACCATGTTTCTGGGCATCTTTTTTCAAAACAAATGGACATCTGAAACTATATGATATTTAACTTTTAAGGACCAGGTAGTAAAAATACACCCTTCTATTATTTTTAGGACCAAAGTTTGCTTTTGCTACATTTTTAAAGTTATTTTATACCCTTTTCAGGGTGTACTGGGTGCCAAATGTATAATTTCTAATTAAAATTTCATTTTGATTTTACTTATGGTACCTCAAGTGTTGATTGAATTTAAAGACTGTGCTGTACCATTACATGCATTGTTTATTGCAGTTATATAACAATATATAACTAATTTTACAGGAAAGATATGTAAGTCTCTACAGATAATGAATTCACCAAAATCTAAAAACTGTCTAAATTAAGATTATCACAAAGTGACATTTTAATGGTATTTTAACTCAAATGTTAAAACTACACTGATTACATAAGAAGTGATATTACAACATAGTTACAGCCAGATACAGTTGCTCAAATATTCCAGTGGTTTATCCATTATAAACCAGCAAATTAGTCAATATCAGTTTCCAGATAAAGACCTCACCTAGGATCATTAAATCATTTACTTTCACTGCTAATTTTATTTTTGAATACAACTGTGTATTTGTGAAATACCATATATTTTAAGAAAAATAAGCCTTATTAGCAATTACCAGTGAATTTTAAATCATCAGCCTTTTGAAAAAAATCCCTGCGAGTGCATGAGTCACACCAGGCACATAACTGAAGTAACTAAATTATTATTATTATAATGAGCGTTTCGTTTCAAGATTAATATTTGGCAAAATATTGGCGAAACTTTTTTTGTAATACAATCATTTTGAATCGATTAGAAAAGAAATGGAGTTGGGGTACCTCTTATTACAATCTATCGACTACCTCAACTCCTAGATTTAAAAAAAAAATTAGTACTTATATTTTTTTATTTATTTAAAAATCTGTTTATTGATTTACCTCCTTGTGGATGGCCATGGAGAACCACATATATATTGGATAGTGAAGTCTAGTAAAAGAAACATAGTTTTACTGCAGTAAATTACTGGATCTAGAAACAATCAGATCTTGTTAATTAAAAAAGGATTTTACAAATCTGCAAATACTTAAGCAAGTCTATGCAATCTACCTATATCTTTAAAAAAGCAATTTGGTACTGCTTTACCATTTTTCTTCTTTCTACTTCTATTTTTGTTTTTTGACTCATAAAATCACTATTCATATGACAGTGGATATGGATGAAACGAAGAATATCAGGTTAAAAGAAACAAAGAATTTGAAGATTTGTAAAAAATGCAAAAACCTAGCAAAAAATTCAAATCCCACAGTCTGAATAAATCCATCTGTTAGTGTTCCATAACTACTCGTCTAACGCCCTGTGGGAGCACTGTCATTCAAAATATCTCTCTCTCTCTCTCTATATATATATATATATATATATATGTGCCACCCAATAGGCCTCCTTTTTTCAGCTCCCTCATTTACCGCAGGTATGTTTTTACGCTTCTCAAAGCCTTGCTTACCACAGGGCATACTTTTCTTGTTGGATACTTATCACAGGGTACATATTTGTTTCCCACAGGGTGTTTTTCTTGGAAAACGCATTTACAACAGGTATGAAAAATTAAGGTCCATAAAATTTTCACATATTTACCACAGTACTTAATCTACAAGTGAATTTTACACAAGGTATCTATTTCCAGAGAGCTACTTACAACGGTACACTATTCATGTTTTTTCATTTACGACGGTATATTTTTGGTGAGCTTTATTTACCACAGGATCAGGGTTTTTTACCCTGGGCCGCATACCCCTACCAACATTTTTATCAAACACTGCCCCCTGGTCTAACATCAGTGACAGAAGAATTTCTGAAATTTTTCGATTATGTTACCAAACAAAAAAAAAAGTATTTGTTTTTAATTTATTTGTTTTGTCTTTATTAACCAGTACAGTGTTTCTTCAGTCTTACCAAGCTTTCATAAATGCGCTCAAACATCCATTTTAATACTGACAAAAAAGTTCTTGAAAAGGTGAAGATCGACCACACTCATATCCACTGTCACATATCATTACACTATTTATGTTTTTTATTTAAATTACTTCAGCTGATTAAACTTTGTATGGTTTTAAGTAAATATGCTTTTTTGCTTAAACAGGTAACATTTCCATACTTCTTCTGCTCTGGTAATTCTTTTTTCTGTATTCATAGTGAATGTGTTTATTTGTTTATTTGGAGTCTAGTTCACATTTTTACAAACACTCTGGTCTCTATTTAGTTATTTTATATTTTAAGTCAACGATTTTTCCTTAACTAAATTATGAACAATTTATAAGATTACTTTGATTTACAATAGGAAATTTTATGCGGTTACTAATAAAGGTTTTTTTATAGATTATTTGATTTTGTGAGTAATATGCAATGTGTACGCATTCGGTGGGCGGTGCATAGAACAGCCTGTAGTCGGGAGCAATTATGAAAACGAGAGAGAAGTGTGTGTAAATTTTGGATAAATTTCACTAAAAATGCCTGTACGAAGGGGACATGTTGCTCCTCAGAATACATTTATAGACACTATAATCCGAAAATTCGACGACCAGAGTGAGTATTCAGTTTTATTTTGTATTATTTATACTAAATTCATGTATGACATTATTTTGAGAAATCGTCTGCCTTATTACATGTAGCTTCTGACACGCTTTGGCTTTGGGTTACCTAATACTTTCGCAATATACACATTTAAACATTTAGAGGAATCGTTTGAAAACTTCTGTGTTTGCTAGACAGACTATTATATAGAGGATGCACAATTCAGTCTAATGGTATCTCGTCAAGCCGTAGCCCTTTCATTTTCGTCTTTATTTAGGCCGATTGAACTCGTGCAATTTTGAATTAAATTCCAAGAACCATTGTCATTTTAGGGCGCTCATTTTCACAATCATGAAATAATTGATGATTTTCTATCCCACGTTTAACAAGCCAGTTTTTGTTTATTATGGGGGATTGAGGGATTATTGGGGATGATATTACAGCTGAAGGGGGATAGCACTGATTGTTATTCCCTTTACAGTTTACAGAGTCCGGTTACGGCTGACCACTGATTGCAACTCCTGTACAAAGACTTGTCCTCTAGGGAGATAAATGTCAAAAATTATATGTGTTTGGAATGAGATAATATTTATTAATAAAAAAATTGCAATAATTTGTTAACCTTTTCCCTTAAGAGATCATAATTTGTGTTTACATTATATAATTTATGTTATACTTAAATTATAAGATGTTTGCATACTGGTTCTAAACATATTTGAAAACTATGCTAAAGTCCAGAAATCAAAGTTCTGTTTTGTGCTAAACTGAATGGAATAAATGTATTAAACCTGGGTATGGTTATAATGTGCAGGAAATATTCTAGTGGTCAATTGATCAACACACAATTCCATGGCTGGAGATCATTGGAGACATCATAATATTATTATGAATTACAACATTTCTACAGGCATGATTAGTTTATGTTGCTATATATAATTAATTATGTATTCTTTAAAGACATGTCACTTAAAGTTTATGATGCCATTCTTTTAATACTGTTGCATAGTTAGTCGAAACATCCTCATATTGTACATGAGTTCATGAAATAAAAATCTTAAAACTATAATTTTTTTTCAAGGTTCACGAACTTTCATGAATTATTCAAGTTTCATAAAATGTGCCTGAATTGTTCATCACATATATCACACATTTCATTTGGCACTATTATAGTTTATTAAAACTGCATAGCATTTTCCCTAGCTAATTGGATTTCATTAAAATATTCCTGAACATTTCATGAACTTTGAACTTGAATCTAGATATTTTACATTGATGAACAATCTGAACGCTTTTTCGCGGAGAAGAACCTTTGAGTATTCATCTTGGATTGAATCTCGTGGTGATAACTTAGCAAGGGATTGGTAGTATTAAGTAATGCATGGCTGACAGGGATGCTCCGTTAGAGTATGTCCATTTTTAGGGATGTTTAGATAAAAATAGGAATTTTTTGGTGTAGAGTATGTCAGTTGTTTTGAGGACCCAGGCAAGCATTTAAGATGTATGAAAATTAAGTATAAAATCTATAAGGGGTTTGAACATCTTGCATAACAGTTGAGGCTACATAGTTATGTAGCCTAAGATTTAAGTTGTAAAAAGTGTACTACAAAATATGAGAAAGTTAAGTATCAGACAATATCATCATGGTTGGAACCAGGGGGGGTCCTCCTGTCATTCAAAGTCACTATACGTATGTGCCGCCCAATAGGCCCTTTTTTCAGCTCCAGCATTTACCAGGGTATGTTTTTCACGCTTCTCAAAGTGTACTTTTCTTGTTGGATATTTACCACAGGATATATATACTTTTTGTTGTTGGATATTTGCCTCGGGTATATTTTCAGAAAAAATTGATTTACCACGGTATATTTTCAGAAAAAATTTGATTTACTACAGGGTGCATTTCTTGGAAAATGTATTTACAACAGGTATGAAAAATTAAGATTCGTAAATTTTTCAATATTTATTTACCACAGGGTAAATAACTGAATTTTACACAGGATATCTATTTCAGGAGAGTTATTTACGACGGTATATTTTTAATGTTTTTTCTTTTACGACAGGGTATATTTTTGGTGACCTTTATTTACCACAGGGTCAGGGTTTTTTGCCATGGACCGCACACCCCTACCAACTTTTTTGTCAAGTACCTCCCGGGTTGGAATTATGGAAAGATCATTATTTTCTTCAGATCTCTAGATACTATAGGGAGAAGGGGTTATAATTACACACAAAAGCCTATTATTTACAAGTGGGAGTAAATATTATTAGGGTTAAGTTTCAGGCTGAAATTCCAATACATTAGCACAAACAATGGAGCACTAATGAACTGAATAACACATTCCACTATTATCTCTAGAAAGTAGCAATTTTCATAATGATTTAAAATATATGTAATCATTGTCTGTAGTCTGGTTAAATTTCTGTTTCTGTGTCTATTATTTTCCTGTACTTGACTTGGTTAATTCAGCTAGTTGCTAAACTTCTCTCTGAGAGCTATGTAAACTTGGTACTTTGCTTGTTTGTTTGAGAAATCAATTCTTTTAAGGTTGTGCCCTCAGTTGAATCCATTTCTGTTGGTTTAGATTATATTGGAAAACATTGGAGCAGAAAGAAAGAAATGCTTAAACAACAATGGTTTCTTGTTAAATGCTGATCTGGTCTTTATATATGTATAGTTTAAAGCAGTTAGAACTGGTACATTACTACTGTACTTAAGGCAGTAGTTAGAAATAAACTGTAATACCTCTGAACCAGAGCCAATATCCCCCAGGACCCAGTGCGATACCGACTATGCTATTACCATAGCTGACAACCAAATAAAATTGGAATGAGTGAGATTTTGTTTAAGTGTAAAATTTGAAGCCGCGCAGCGTCGAGCGCAGCGAGATGCAGGGGGCTATGAAAAGGGGGATGTGCCCCCCCTTTTGAGGCCGGGTCCAGGGGCCGCCTTAGGTCCCTGGAAGCTGAGGCATATTTCATGTTCTCTGGAGGCGTCTTGAGGTCTCCTGAATGGTTTTTTAGAACAAAAACAAATATTTGAATATGCTGTTTTTTAAGGAAAAATGCTTTTGTACATGGTGTATATATTTATAAAATTTGTCACATTCTTCAGTATGTGCACTCCCAATGAAGACGACCTTATGTGAGAGCCTTATATTCAAGTACTTAGTAGGTATATAATGGAAGTATATAATCCAAATCCATTAATCCTAGGATGACAAATCATATTTCATTCTTCTTGGACCAAACTTCCAGCCTACAAGAAATATTAAATTAAATTAAATTTTGACTAAATTTATATTAGATGAAAAATGCTTTTTGATTATGTTAAATGTTAAATTTTTGTCAAGTACCATGCCCGAGGGTTAACACAACCACTGGATACAATCTGCTTTTGATAATGCATTTTATTTGCTTTACCAAAATACCCATGGAACAACCTCTTGGGGCAGCTTACTATCGATGAGCACATAGGATTCCGTGCCACATTTCAAGATAGCCTCACAGACTGAACCTTGAAGCCCACGAGCTACTTGTGCCTACTTAATGCAAGCCAATGGATAGTCTTACTCATGAACAAGTGGTCCATTAAACACACAAGCTATTTTTGGGGACTATTTTGGAGTGTCAAAATTCAAGACTTACACTTAAAAAAAGCTAATATTTTTTTCCAAATATTTAGCTTTGGGGGTATTTAACAGGGAGGTTTCTGTGTAAACATGATTAAAATAACACTTGATTCCATCCGTGAGTGTTAATACCCCCAGAAGTATGATGGATCAAGACTGGTGACCATAAGAGAAAATATACAGGTTATGGTTTGTATTCCATATTTTGTAACAAAGATAAAAGTGAGAAGTTCAATAATATTCTTCTTGGGTATCAATGTCATCGGCGACGAACCAGATCCGCCTAATAGTAATAAAGCCCCAAGATTCAAGAAGGTTTAAGAACTAAAGAATTTTTAAATAAAAATGAACTCACTTTAAGACGTCACCTTGCTATATCCCTGATTCCACAGCACAATCCACACAACAGAT
>JAOXYB010023602.1:0-16478 GCA_028565635.1 Phoronis ovalis | reverse complement strand
TTACCCTGTACCAAATACGAAGATAATCTGACGAAAGCTGAAGCCGTTATAGCAACACAAAGAAAAGGTTACATACGCCAACGCCGACAACGCAGCATACGGTACGGCTATATGCATAAAGCAACTTAAAAGGGGGTGATACTGAAAATTATATGAAAATAACTAACCCGTCTCTTTAGGATGTTTAAACTTGTAACATGTCCACACCCACCAGCCTAGAAGAGCACCTAGCTCATTACCACTGAATATCTTCCATTCACCACTGAAAAAACAATATTAGTCAAATACAAGACGATAACTTGTATCATGACCCTATTCAGCATTATTGTGAACTGGACCCAATAATTGGAATTGGTAGATTGCTAGTTATTAGGACCCTCATTGCCATGCTGGCTGTCTGTCCGTTCTGGCTTAATCCAACACACCTATGAACACCACATTAGCAACAAGATAAAACAAACATGATATCGATTATTTATTGCCTTTGTGACACATGATGGCAATATTAAAAGTTACTTGGACAGATTGTATCAGTATTATATTGCGCGGATAAGATACCTAAACATAAAGTTATTTCATTAACCCTTTACCTTCTAGTTGCCAATATATCTTCACCACTTTAACATGTTCTAATTAAATGAAAATAATCATTTTGCATAAAATATGTCCGCGCTAAGTAATTTTCAACCTTTCCCGGTTTGTGCTGCCATCTGACAAAGTTCATAGAGGTCGTCTCCCTTGAACGCACACGTGTCAAAGCTAAGCACCTTTCTGTTTATTTGAACTGCAGTCTAAAGTGTGCTAGAAAATATTTCAATTATCGACACGGATGTATGATTTGAACAGTGCAGTAGTTAAACGTGTCTAGATTCTAACCGGACACAAAAGTGGATCTTTGGTGGAATTTCGATGTTTACAACAGGCTATTCGAGCACATTGCAATGGTGCTTTTTCCGTATCTTTTATCCTGTTGCGACAGAATAAATGCATTCGTGTGGATTACTGTATCAGGACATCTGTTTTAGAAACATTCATGTGCTGTGTTTGCATCAAAGTGTAATATTGCAATTTCTGGTTTAATCCGGGGTGGATTTGCATAGGATTATGCTTGATTTCCAGGAATTTGTTCCCCAATTCAAACCATTCATGTGGATGTAATGTAAAAAATAATATAATGAACGTTCTTGCATACTTGAAATTGAATAAAGGTGAGTACTTAATAATTGTGATTACGATTTTACTTTTATTTTTTAAATTTTTTTTATAACCCCAGGTAACATGTAAGGATTTTAGTCTCTGTTTTTGAAGGGGATATAGTAACATAGCAAATTATTTATGGTATGGATGGTAACCGGGATTGCACTGCATAAATTCTTAGAATCACAAACCCGGGTTTGTACAAATTTCAATTTTGAAGTTTCCTGTAATACATTTTGATCTTATAAAGAAAACAAAAAATTATTTATATCTTAAACCACAGTTTTCTCTATGCTTTTATATGTGATATTGCCGTCATTCCGAGTTTGACAACAATTCAGGGGAGGCAATTCCTAAGTGCAGTTGCACCAGATACAAGGGAGACAACTCTGCATGCAGCAAGTATTCCAACTGTTAAAATACTACTAATTAAAAATGTTTGAAATGCATGTTTAGCAGTTGTTACCATTTTAGTTCCAACTTAATCATTAATTTTGGTAAGTTGTAAAAAAATTAAAGTAATAAAACAATTTCTGTTAAATAGAAACAATTTCCATGACAACAGTTTATAATGATTTTACTTTTATTTTTTGAATTTCTTTTATAACTTATGAAGGTAAAGCCTACAATAATAAAAAGGATCCAAACGCTTTTGGTGCAAAATTCGGCATCTAGAGGGTTAATTAGTGTTGGAAGACAAACGTATATAACACTGAGGGATTTGTGCTTCCCAACATCCCTAGAAATAAAACATTCAATGAACTGTGTGAATTACTGAAACACTGTTTTAAGCCAAAACGATTGGTCATAGCGGTACGTTTTCGGTTTCATTCCACAAAGCAATTACATAATAAAAGTATTATGCATTTTGTGGCTCACTTAAGGATAAAATACTCATTTTTATGATTTTTGCCCAGCGAATAGGACAAAAAGCAGTCATGTACCTTTATTGCATAAAATTCTGTGGTACCACACTGTATTGTTTTTTTGAAAATAAACACTTATAATTTCTGTCAAATCTAAAACAGAAGTTATGATCAGCGATGATAACATGTTGTTATACACCCACTTTCTGTCTCCATAATGAATAATTGTTAATTATTGGCTTGTCTTATTACCTGTTGTATTAACAAGTTTATTCCAGTGACCTTAAGGGTACCGGTAAGAGACAAGAACAACAATGTAGCCCTTAGAACATCCAACCATTAGCTGTTTGTGCTTTTTATTTTATTTCATGGCTGTTTTATGTTTCAGTATAATTATATTTTATAACTTTAATGCATAAAATGTGCATAACACAACAATTATTAACACAAGAATTGAAATACGGAAGCATGGCAAATATAAATCACTGAAGTTGATTGACATGTTGCCCTACTGGAAGTCCTGATTGACAGGTTGTCCTGCTGGAAATCCAACTTTCGCGATAACTAACATCAAAAATACTTTATTTGTTAATTTTTCGAAATCAACAACTTAATTTACCGATAACCAATATTTTTCTAAACCTTGACAAAAGCTTGAGTGTAAAAAATTATAAAAACATTTTTGCATCCTTATATTCTATTTGAAATGCTTGAATGTGTTTTTTTTGCCCCTACTGTAACATTTGAATTTGCTTCAAAGCTCTGTACAAGGTACAACGTATCTTGAATGTGTTCCTTCCAATCAGAACTAACCACAACATGGTATAATTATTTGTTATGATCTAATTTTACATGCCATGTATCTTTGAACAAGACATTTGTCATGTCTAATGCCCATCCAATGTGCAGGTTTATATTTTTTTAACATTACTGGCTTTTGTGCCCATCCACATAGTGGCTGGGCATATAGTCATAGCGAAGGCATCATCGTCGTCGTTGTAGTCGTATGTAACACTTTCTTTGCCTTGCGATAACAGCTTCAGCTTCTACCCGCTCAGCTTCATATTCGGTACAAGGTAAATACAGGTCAAAGTGCAGGTCTGCAGGTCTGTTTTACTTTTGACCTTGATTACTTCCAATATTGCCGACTGGCGGCCATGTTTGTTCCCAAGAGGGCACGTAACGTTGCGTCTATAGCCGCGAAGACGAAGCGCTGCCTGGAAGATTCAAAGGTGGTTCTAGGAAACCCATAGGTTGGTGGGCGTACTAGGCTAGATGACATTTTGAAATGACTTTGACAAGTAGGTCAAATGCCGTTACGATGCTTCAACATTTTTTACCGTGTGTAACACATTCTTTGTCTCACAATAACTGCGTCAGTTTTTATCCAATGAGCTCCATATTTGGTACAAACTACAGGACAAAGTACAGGTTGTATGTAATATTGACCTGGATTATTTCCAACATGGCCAATTGGCGACCATGTTGGTTCACGAGATTGCACGTTATAATAAAACATTAACGATTCATTGGTGGTTCTAGGAAGACTATAGGTTGGTGGGCATAATAGGCTGGGTGACATTTTAAAATGACCTTGACGAATAGGTCAAATGCCGATATAAATCTTCGACATTTTTTGCTTGCCATGCGTAACACTTTTATTGTCTCACATTAGCTCCATATTCTGTACAGAATAAGTACAGGTCAAGTACAGGTTGTATGTAATAATGACCCGGATTACTTCCCAAATGGCCGACTGGCAGCCATGTTTGTTCCTGAAAGGGCATGTTATAATAACAGATTCAGTTTTTATCCGATCATCTTCTTATTTGGTGCAAAGTACATGTACCAGTACAGGCTATGTGTAATTTTGGCATAGATTACTTCCAACTTGGCTGACTGGCGGCTATAATTGTTCCCAAGAGGGCACATAACATTGGTGGGAGTAATAGGCTAGATGATATTATAAAATGACCCTGGTCAAATGCAGGTACAAATCTTCGACATTTTTTACCTCACATAACACTTTTTGTCTCACAATAACTGCGTCAGTTCCATATTCAGAACAGAGTAAGTACAGGTTAGGTATAATATTGACGTACATTAATTCCAACATGGCCTACTGGTGGCCATATTTGATCCTGAGAAGGCATGTCACTTTGCATTTAGAACCACCTTTGAATCGTCCAGGCAGTGCTTCATCTTTGTGACGATAGATACAACATTATGTGCCCTCTTGGCCACGGACATATTGAAAGTAATCTATGTCAAAATTACACATCGCCTGCACTGATACCAGTACTTACTCTACGCCAAATAAGAAGCTGATCGGATAAAAACTGAACTGTCATTATAACGTGCGCTTCCAGAAAACAAACATGCCTGCCAGTCGGCCATATTGAAAGTAATCCGGGTCAATATTATATATAACCTGTACTTTGACCTGTACTTATTCTGTACAGAATATGAAGATACTCAAATAAAAACTGAAGCAGTTATTGTGAGACAAAAGAAGTGTTACGCACGGCAAAAAATGTTGAAGATTCGTAATGGCAATGGACTTAGTTGTCAAGGTCATTTTAAAATGTCCCCTAGCCTGTTACGCCCAGCATCCTATAGTTTTCCTAGAACCACCTACGTATCGTCCAGGTATTATTATGATGTGCAATCTTGTGAACCAACATGGCCACCAGTCGGCCATGTTAGAAGTAATCCAGGTCAATATTACATATAACCTGTACTTTGTCCTGTACTTACTTTGTACCGAATATGTAGCTCATTGGATAAAAACTGACACAGTTATTGTGAGACAAAGAAAGTGTTACACATGGCAAAAATGTTGAAGTATCGTACCATCATTTGACCTACTTGTCAAGGTCATTTTAAAATGTTACCTAGTCTATTACCCCCACCAACCTATAGCCTTCCTAGAACCACCTTTGAATCATCCAGGTAGGGGTTTGTCTTCGCGGCTATAAACATAATGTAAGATACCCTCTCGAGAACAAACATGGCTGCCAATCGGCCACATTGAAAGTAATCCAGGTCAAAATTACGTATAGCATGTATTGCAACCTGGACTTACTCTGTGCTGAATATTAAATTGATCGGATAACAACTGAAGTTGCTATTATGACGTGCAATCTCACAAACCAACATGGCTGCCAGTCGGCTATTTTGGAAGTAATCCAGGTCAATATTATATATAACCTGTAATTTGACCTGTACTTATTCTATACAGAATTGGAGCAATTCAGATAAAAACTGAAGCAGTTATTGTGAGACAAAAGAAGTGTTACACACGGCAAATAATGTTGAAGATTCGTAACAGCATTTGACCTACTTGTCAAGGTCATTTTAAAATGTCACTGAGCCTATTACAGCCACCAACCTATGGGCTTCCTATAACCACCTTTGAATCGTCCAGGTAGGACTTGTCTTCGCGGCTATAAACGCAATGTAACGTGCCCTCTCGAGAACAAACATGGCCACAAATTGAAAGTAATCTAGGTCAAATTACACATGGTATGTACTGCGATCTGGACTTTGTGACAAATAGGAAACTTCTCGGATAAAAACTGAAGTTGTTATTATGACGTGCAATCTCGCGAAGTAATCCAGGTCAATATTACATAAAACCTGTACTTACTTGTAGTGAATATGGAGCTGATCAGATAAAAAATGACGCAGTTATTGCGAGGCAAAGAAAGTGTTATGCACGGTAAAAAATGTCAAAATATCGTACCGGCATTTGACCTATTTCTCAAGGTCATTATGAAATATCACCTAGCCTATTACGTCCACCAACCTTGGGCTTCTTAGAACCACCTTTGAATCGTCCAGGTAGCGCTTCGTCTTCGCGGCTATAGACGCAACGTTATGTACCTTCTCGGGAACAAACACGGTCACAATTCGGCCATATCGGAAGTAATCCGGGTCAATATGATACATAACCTGTACTTATTCTGTACCGAATATGGAGCTAATCGGATAAAAACTTAAGCAGTTATTGCAAGACAAAGAAAGTGTTATGCATGTCAAAAAATGTCGAAGATTCGCAACGGCATTTGACCTACTTGTCAAGGTCATTTTAAAATGTCACCTAGCCTATTACGCCAAACAACCTATGGTCTTTCTAGAACCACGTTTGAATCGTCCAGGCAGCGCTTCATCTTCGCGGCTATAAACGCAACGTTACGTGACCTCTCGGGAATAAACATGGCCGCCAGTCAGCCATATTGTAAGTAATCTAGGTCAAAATTACACATAGCATGTACTGCGACCTGGACTTATTCTGTGCCGAATATGAAACTGACCAGATAAAAACTTAAGCTGTTATTATGACGTGCAATCACACAAACCAACATGGCTGCCAGTCAGCCATGTTAGAAGTTATCCAGGTCAATAATATACATAACCTGTGTTTTGACCTGTACTTACTCTGTGCCGAACATGGAGCTGATTGGATAAAAACTAAAGCAGTTATTGCGAGACGAGGAAAGTGTTATGCACGGCAAAAAATTTCCAAGAATCGTTTCGGGATTTGACCTACTTGTCTAGGTCATTTTAAAATGTCATGTAGCCAAATAGGCCCACCAACCTTTGGGCTTCCTAGAACCGTCTTCGCGGCTATAGATGCAATGTTACTGTATGGAGCTGATCAGATAAAACCTGAAGCAGTTATTGTGAGTCAAAGAAAGTGTTACACACGGCAAAAAATGTCGAAGTTTCGTAATGGCATTTGACCTACTTGTCAAGGACATTTTAACATATCACCTAGCCTATTACGCCCATCAACCTATAGTCTTCCTAGATCCACCTATGAATCGTCCAGGTAGGGCTTTGTTTTTGCGGTTTTAAACGCAATGTTACGGGCCCCCTTGAGAACAAACATGGCCGCCAGTCGGCCATATTTAAGTAATCTAGGTCAAAAGTACACATAGCATGTACTGCCATGTTGGAAGTAATCTGGGTCAATATTATATATAACCTGTACTTTGTCCTGTACTTACTGTGTACCGAATATGGAGCTGATCGGATAAAATCTTAAGCAGTTATATTGCAGGACAAGGAAAATGTTACGCACCACAAAAAATGTCAAAGAATCGTTGCAGAATTTGACCTACTTGTCAAGGTTATTTTAAAATGTCACTTAGCCCATTACGCCCACCAGTCTATGGCCTTCCTAGAACCACCTTTGAATCGTCTAGGTAGGGCTAGGGCTAGGGCTTCGTCTTCGCGGCTATAGACACAATGTTACATGCCCTCTACGGAACAAACGTGGCCGCCAGTCGGCCATATTGGAAATAATCTAGGTCAAAAGTATACATAGCATATACAGCGACCTGGACTTACTCTGTGCCAAATATGGAACTGATCGGATAACAAGACATCTGTCGTGTCTGATGCCCATCCAATGTGTAGGATTATATTTTTTTAACGTTATTGTTTTTTACATTAGCAAAGAAAATAATATATCATGCATTATAATCTGGTTTATCATTGTGGGGTACTCTTATACAATATGACTGTTTCTGCTGTTTGATGCGTTACCCCAGGGGAGAACTCACCATATTTTTTAGATGGGTATGTGCAGCCTAAACTCAAAATATCCTCCCATTTTTAAGGATTTTGGTCTCAAAACTTTACTCATTTTTAAGGTTTTCTGGCACAAAAAAGGACCAATTTTTTAGGTTATTTCTTAAAAGTTCCCTAGAATTGCATATTTTAAATAAAATCGGAAAAAAACAAATATTTTTAGGGTTTGTTGAAAACTAAACCAATCTCTAACGGAATTTCTGTGAAAAGTCAATCCATTTTTAGGGATTAATTTGTGAAAAAATTACCCACTGGGCTACCAACCTATGGCCTTCTTACAACAACCTTTGAATCGGCCATTTAGTGCTTCGTCTTAGCGGCTATAAACGCAAAGTGACACGCCTTCTCAGGTACAAATATGGCCACTAGTCGGCCATGATGGAAGTACTGTGGGTCAATATTATATATAACCTGTTCTGTACTGAATACGGAGCTGATCGGCTAAACAATGACACAGTTATTGCGAGACACAGTGTAACGCGGAGAAAAAAATGTCGAAGATTCGTACCAGCATTTGACCTACTTGTCAAGATCATTTTAAAATATCATCTGGCCTATTACTCATACCAACCTATGGCTTTCATAGAACCACCTTTGTTATGTGCCCTCTCGGGAACACACATGGCCGCCAGTCGGCCATATTGGAAGTAATCTGGGTCAATATTACACATAATCTGTACTTTGACGTGTACTTATTCTGCACCAAACATGGAGCTAATCGGATAAAAGCTGAAGCCGTTATTGCGAGACAAAGAAAATGTTACACATGGCAAACAATGTCGAAGTTTGGTAATGGCATTTAACCTACTTGTCAAGGTCATTTTACAATGTCACCTAGCCTATTACGCACACCAACTTATAGAACCACCACCTAAAACCACCTATGAATCGTCCAGGTAGGGCTTTGTCTTCGCAGTTATAAACGCAATGTTATGTGCCCTCTCGAGAACAAACATGGACGCCAGTCAGCCATATTGGAAGTAATCTAGGTCAAAAGTACACATAGTATGTACTGCAACCTGGACTCATTCTGTGCCAAATATGAAACTGATCTGATAAAAAATGATGGTGTTATTATGACGTGCAATCTAGCAAACCAACATGGCCGCCAGTCGGCCATGATGAAAGTAATGTGGGTCAATATTATATATAACCTGTACTTTGTCCTGTACTTACTGTGTATCGAATATGTAGCTGATTAAAAAAATTAAAGCAGTTTTTGGCAGACAAAGACAGTGTTACACATGGCGTCAAATGTCCAAGAATCATTGCGGCATTTGACCTACTTGTCAGGGTCATTTTAAAATGTCACCTAGCCTATTACGCCCACCAAGCTATGGTCTTGCTAGAACAACCTTTGAATCGTTCAAGCAGCGCTTCATCTTCGCGGCTATAAACGCAACGTTACTAGCACTTCGGGAACAAACATGGAAATAATCTAGGTCCAAATTACACATAGCATGTACTGCGACCTTGACTTAATGTGCCGAATATGGGCATAAAACTGAAGCTGATATTACGACGTGCATTCTCACGAACCAACATGGCCACCAGTCAGCCATGTTGGAAGTGATCTGGGTCAATATTATATATAATCTGTACTTTGACAAGAACTTACTCTGTACCGAATATGAAACTGATCGGATAAAAACTAAAGCAGTTATTGACCCAAGCACCTTTGAATCGTCCAGGTAGGACTTCCTCTTCGCGGCTATAGACGCAACGTTACGTGCCCTCTCGGGATCAAACATGGCTGCCAGTTGGCCATATTGGAAGTCTTCTTCTTCCGTGTTCCAGTACTCGGCAGATTGTATTAACTAGCTAGCTGTGTGTTGTTATATGAATTGTGGTTATAAGCAAGAGGTCTCATTCACTAGTTAGCCGTATTAGAATAAACGCCAAGCCGACCTCCATACTGGACACTGAGGGTGGTCACTGCCAGGGTGCATGTCGTCCTCAGTGGTTCTTTTACATCCCCTGAGGAGAAGTAATCAAGGTCAAAAGTATAAGCTATGTGGAAGGGCATAATGATCATATGTTATGGAAGTCACCAGATTAGGATGGCCTACAGAGATTGATGATACTTGTTTCAAACAATTTATAAAGCGCAAGCAGGAGTTATCGGTAGAACAGGATTGTTTATTTTGGGGCATATCAGTAATTATTTCAAATAAATACCAGGATTATATTATTAATGAATTGCATATGGCACTCCCTGGAATGGCTACTCCCTGGAATGGTTAGAATAAAGGAAATTGCTCACAGTTTTGTTTAGGAAATAAATCGGGACATTGAGATTAAAGTTAAACAAGACATTTGTCATGTCTAATGCCCATCCGATGTGTAGGATTATTTTTTTTTAACATTATTGTTTTTTTACATTAGAAAAGAATAGAGCACATCATGCATTATAATCTGGTTTATCATTGTGGGGTGCTCTTATTCAAAATGACTGTATCTGCTGTCTGTTACCCACAGGGGAGAACTGGATGGGTATGTGTAGCCCAAACTCCATTTTTAAGGACTTTGGTCTCAAAAAATTTTATTAGGGTTTTCTGTCACAAAAAAGGACCAATGTTTTAGGTTTTTTCTTGAAAAAGTTCCCTGGAATTGTTACTTTTAAACAAAATCGGGAAAAAACGACATATTTGTAGGGTTTGTTGAAAAGTGGACCAATCTCTATTGGCATTTCTGAAAAGTCAATACAATTTTAGGGATTAATTTGTGAAAAAGTGACCCATTTGGGCTACTAACCTTCTTAGAACCAGCTTTGAATAGTCCTAGTAGCGCTTCATCTTTGCTGTTACAAACACAAAGTGACATGCCTTCTCATGAATAAATATGGCCACCAGTCAGCCATGTTGGAAGTTATGTGGGTCAATATTATACATAATCAGTACTTGCTCTGTACTGAATATGGGGCTGATCGGCTAAAAACTGACGATTTGTACCAGCATTTGACCTACTTGTCATGGTCATTTTAAAATATCATCTAGCCTATTACTCCCACCAACCTATGGCTTTCCTAGAACCACCTCTGAATCGTCCAGACAGCGCTTCATCTTTGTGGCGATAGATGCAATGTTATGTGCCCCCTTGGGAACAAACATGGCCACCAGTGGGCCATATTGGAAGTAATCTAAGTCAAAATTACACATAGCCTGTACTGGTACCTGTACTTACTCTGCACCAAAGAAGAAGCTGATATTTCTGCACAGAATATGGAGCTAATCGGATAAAACCTGTAGCAGTTATTGTGAGACAATAAAAGTGTTAAGCATGGCAAGGAAAAAATGTTGAAGATTCGTAACGGCATTTGACCTACTTGTCAAGGTCATTTTAAAATGTTACCTAGCCTATTACGCCTACCAACCTACAGTCTTCCTAGAACAACCTTTGAATCATCCAGGTAGGGGTTTGTCTTCGCTGCTATAAACGCAATGTAACGTGCCCTCTCGATAACAAACATGGCTGCCAATTGGCCATATTGAAAGTGATCCAGGTCAAAATTACATGTAGCATGTACTGCTATCTGAACTTACTCTGTGTCGAATATGAAACTGCTCGGATAAAAACTGAAGTTGTTATTATGGCGTGCAATTTCGCGAAACAACATGGCCACCAGTCAGCCATGTTGGAAGTAATCTGGGTCAATATTACATATAACCTGTACTCTATCTTGTACTTACTTTCTACCGAACATGGAGCTGATCGGATAAAAACAAAAGCAGTTGTTGCGAGACAAAGAAAGTGTTATATGCACAGTAAAAAATGTCAAAATATCGTACTGACATTTGACCTACTTGTCAAGGTCATTTTAAAATGTCACCTAGCCTATTACGCCCACCACCCTATGGGTTTCCTAGAACCACCTTTGAATCATACAGGTAGCGCTTTGTCTTCGCGGGTATAGATGCAGCGTTATGTGCCATCTCGGGAATAAACATGGCCGCCAGTCGGCCATATTGGAAGCAATCTGGGTCAATATGATACATAACCTGTTCTTATTCTGTACCGCATATGGAGCTAATCGGATTAAAACTTAAGCAGTTATTGCAAGACAAAGAAAGTGTTACGCACGTCAAAAAAGGTCGAAAATTCGTATTGACATTTGACCTACTTGTCAAGGTCATTTTAAATTGTCACTTGGCCTATTACGCCCACCAAGCTATGGTCTTTCTAGAACCACCTTGAATCGCCAGTCGGCCATGTTGGAAGTAATCCGGGCCAATATTATATATAACCTGAACTTTGACCTGTACTTACTGCATATGGAGCTGATCGAATAAAAACTAAAGCAGTTATTACGATACAAAAAAAGTGTTACCTCCACAAAAAATGTCCATGAATCGCCATGTTGGAAATAATCCGAGTCAATATTATACATAGCCTGTACTTTAACCTGTACTTATTCTGTACAGAACATGGAGTTAATCGGATAAAAACTGAAGCAGTTATTGTGAGACAAAGAAAGTGTTACGCACGGCTAAAAATGTCCAAGTTTCGTAACGGCATTTGACCTCTTGTCAATGTCATTTTAAAATGTCACCTAACCTATTACGCACACCAACCTATAGTCTTCCTAGATCCACCTATGAATCGTCAAGGTAGGGCTTTGTCTTCACGGCTATAAACGCAATGTTGCGCGCCCTCTCGAGAACAAACATGGCCACCAGGCGGCCATATTGAAAGTAATCTAGGTCAAAATTATACATAGTATGTACTGCGACCTGGACTTAGTCTATCGAATATGAAACTGATCGGATAAAAACTGAAGGTGTTATTATGACGTGCAATCTCGAGAATCAACATGGCCACCATGTTGGAAGTAATCTGGGTCAGTATTACATATAACCTGTACTTTTTCCTGTACTTACTTTGTACTGAATATGTAGCTGATCGGATAAAAACTAAAGCAGTTATTGCGAGACAAAGAAAATGTTACGTACGGCAAAAAATGTCGGAATCTTTGTGGCATTGACCTACTTGTCAAGGTCATTTTAAAATGTCACCTAGCCTATTATGCCCACAAGTCTATGGCCTTCCTAGAACCGCCTTTGAATCATCCAGACAGCGCTTGGTCTTCGCGGCTATAGACGCAACGTTACATGCCCTCTCGGGAATAAACATGGCCACCAGTCGGCCATATTAGAAGTAATCAAAGTCAAAAGTAAAACAGACCTGTACTTTGACCTGTATTTACCGTACCGTATATGAAGGTGATCGGGTAGAAACTGAAGCTGTTATCGCAAGACAAAGCAAGTGTTACATACGACGACAACAATGGTCCTCAACTTCGAAGTGAGGAATTTTAACATTTTTTGATGGTCAATGGAGTAAAATAAATCTGACTAGTTCCTTGGCATGGACACAGTTTACCTTGGCAATTTTTCTGCTACAGCAAGTCTGTCGGCATCTGGGTCGTTAGCTAATATGATGGTACTGCAGTTTTCATCAGCAGTTTTCATGGCTAGATCCTACAAATAAATTAAATAAACTAGTATAGCCACTAAAACACTTGCATACAGTACAGTTATTTAGCATACTACCTCAAGCACATAATGTACATCAAGGCTTAGTTCTATATGGTCTAATTTAGCTACACAGGTATATTAAGTTAGAATCAAATTAGGAGATTTTCTCATCATCAATTTGACCTATTTCACCTACTCGAGATGACTCAAATTCAACCAATACAACCAGGTCGAGTTACTACATGGCAAAAGAAGAGAAGTAACTATAGTATTTCTTTAATGGAAAAATATTAAAGAATTCGGAAATTATAATGAGAATGATGACCATTTCACATATTCCTTTGTTGGCCATATTTGTGTTTTAGTTGCATCTGTTATGTCTGGTTCCAGGATAAGCAACAGTCGTAAAATGAAATTAGATTTTTTTCATACTGCGCTTAAATGTAGCCAATAACAAACTAAATCGAACGGCAAGAAGAAAAAAATAGGTTACCAATTTAGTTTTTGAGTTTTTTTAACTAAAATTTTAGGTCATTTTATGTTGCTTTCACTGGGAAATATGACTAAAATCATTTCATGAGAAATTAGATTTTTTCAAACTCATCTATCTTTAAAAGCTCCTTAAAATCTATCCAAAAATTTATTTAAAAATACATGTTACTGAGCTTGTTTAAAAGTTATTAAAAATCTGTTTCATTTTTTCAAGTTGATATGATGTCATTTCAGTCGTGGTTTTTTTGTTTCTTACATAACATTGCATATTTAGTGGATATTTGCACATAAAAGTTAAAATTTCTTGATTATCGATTTATAATGAACAAATAACAATTTCAAATTTGAACACAAAATGATTGGACTGGCCAAACCCTGGGGTATACTTTTTTTGTTTGTAATGTTGCTGCTGATAGGCAGCACATCTGACTATTGTATTTATTTTTGAAATTTGATTTTTAATTGCTTATTTTAGATCAGAACCATAAAAAGACTATTTAAAAAGATGAGGGTAGGTGTACTTAGAATACCGAGGTCAAAACCTGTCTGTTGCAAAGGAACCAGGGGATAACAACTCAGAAATTCATGCGAAAAATGCAATCAACCATATTTCCTTTAATTTTTCAGTCACTTAGTACTAACACGGCTGTTAATAAAAACATTGAAGAAAAATGGATAAATGAATCAGAAACACTGCCAGTTTTAGAATTTTTTTTAAAAGCGGCTATGATGCTTTGGAAAAAATATTCCCAAGCATAAAATGCAAAAACTGCAACTCTATGTGAATATATCTCAGATATAAAATGTTATGCTCATGATCGGAAGCAGATGGGATGGTCATCAATATTTTTATTTGGTAAAGAAAGTTGCACTTATGCGCTATTTGGCATTGTGATTTAAACCTAGTGATTCGGGCTTTAAAAAAAAATCCTTAATAAACTTGGAAGCAGTAAGTACTGTTTAAATAACTTCGACATTAATTAAATAGTAAAAAATGCATATTGTGAAGTAAAAAATTATGTATATGTGCAACTGATGATGCACATGAAAAGCTGTGATGCTTATCCTTAAGTGTTTAGCATGTGCAGATATTCTGCATTCACATTAGCCCTACCAGAATAGCTACAGTTTTCCAAATCAAACAAGGCCGTAGTGTATACGTTGTCAGGTCAAAGGTAAGATCAATATCACTTTCATCAATAGACTGTTTGCATGCGCTTGGTTGTGAACCAAAACAGAAAAGTAGTGTTTAAGTGACCAGCATGCAGTGCTCCGTATTTTGTTCATAAAGTGGCATTTAGGAAATGCTTGGGCTCTACCAAATGCATGCAAAATGTGTATTACATTTCAATCTACACTGCTGCAGCAATATCCATATTAGTACTAACCAGAGCACTCTTGCCTTCCTCTGGATTCGGAAACTTCACTGTTGGGAAATCAGGATCAGGGGTGACCTAATGAACATGACATGTTATTGTATTAGAACTATTTTCAGTACTCTAGTATTTACATAACTTGGAAACATTGTTTTTTGTCCAACTAATATGCTTTGATGTTGTTATGAGACAGTGTAATGCATATTAATCATTTTGCTCCCACTTAACTTATCCCAGGGTAGCATGGCTTCAACAAATCTGAATAAATCCATCCGTTAGTGTTCCTTACCTTCTCAACTAACATCTGGACTTAACCTTAGTCAGTTGTTCAATTTAACAAGAGCGAAATAAATAGGTCAATAAACTTTTGACCCAACTTTCCCAACCAAGATAAGCCATTCTCTCTGTGTGATCCATTGTTGCCTACCACGTTTATTTTATCATGATTAGTCATTCTGAATAGGTATCGCCAGGAGCCCGCTTTTTGCTTAGTGGACTATAGATAAACTCTGGCAGGACAGAATGTATGTGTTCCACATATTTTACTAGCTACCCACTTAGTCCACTGTTACACCTATTACTGTAAGTTGCAATTTGATTGGTGCCAAGACTTTTGCGACACTTCATACATAAATAAAGGGATTATCATTCTTCTGCTTTTCGAGATAATAAACAAAAATTGACAATGGTTAAGCCCAGACATTAGTTGAGAAGGTTCGGAACACTAATGGATGGTTATATTCAGACTGGACTTCAAGTAGCTGGTGATCCGTTTTTCATTTTTTGTAACTTTTAGGTTTGGTAAAAACATTTCATTATAGATTTATTTAAAATGTTTGATCTTTAAAGTTTTTTTATAAAGACCAGTTCCTTGTGTGTTGGTCGAGATCTATAAATAAACATTAGCTTGAAAAGTTAAGGATACATAATATGTACATTAAACATAAACTTAGACATAACTGAATCTTGATGAGAGCATTACGAGAGCTTTCGGTTTTCTCACATGACTTTCACCAGTCCTTCCAACTATTTTACATACCCGGGGGTACTCAAGTTATTTTTTGGTGGGGGTGCAGCCCAGTTGAAAATTTTGGAATTGGATTGTATACTTCTTACTATATTTTTTTTGGATGGCTACTGTAAAGAAATTCAAAAATTTGGATTGCATCCCACTGCTTACAGCAAATAATATGGATTAATTTTAGGTTTGTATCCGTAAATAGATTTTGGAATTTGGTTTGTATCAGTCAGTTTGCGTAAAAATGGATTGTAATTCAAATATTTTAAAATTCTGGATTGCTACCCTTATATTTTACAAAATTTGGATTGCTACCCTTATATTTAAAAACAAGACAACGACGATTCGAAGAATCATCATTGTACACTGTTTAAATTGGCTATTTGAGCAAAAGGAATTGCATATTATTAATATGAAGCATACATGTTTTATAAGTACAGTAGAAGTGATGAAAATG
>JAOXYB010023591.1:0-16484 GCA_028565635.1 Phoronis ovalis | reverse complement strand
TGCGTGTGCGTGTGTGTGCGTGTATGTGTATGTATATGTGTATATGTATATATGTATGTAATGCACATATGTATATATGTATATTTGTATATAATGCACATAATTATGTATATATGTATATAATACACATACCTATACATATAGCTGTATATAGTGTGCATGCATATAGTTGTATGTGAGCTTATAATTATATGCATGGACATGCATACACACTTGCCCACACACTGCACAGTACATAATTGGATGATGTGGACTGCAATAAGCTAAATATATGATGTACTGTGGAGAAGAGGTGCACAGTTTTTCGCTGGAAGTTATAACGCCAGTATTAAATTGGTCTATCGTAGGTATGCTTTCTTTATAGCTGGAAATGGTTGAGTGCAGAATTGACGCTTTTCACATTTACCGTGTCTGTTGAAACTGCCACGGTCATTTATTTAATGACCTTTTCATTTTAGGTTTTTGGGGTGTGAAACTGCACACTTTTTACTTTTTGCATTTTAAAGATCTTTGCCCTTTTTGCGAGGATAAATTTGTCTACTGGAAAAAGTAACTTTGCATGTTGTGCGACATGCGCATAGGATACGGTGAATGATTTCTTATTGTTGTTTGTGTTGGTGAAAAAAAAGAATGAAACACGTCAGTGTAATTATTAACATTTTGTAAGCAAAGACATGAAACTGTAACACTTCATTCCTTGTTTTTTCTTTCAGTCAAATGTTTATTGAAAGTTCACATGTTTTATTTATACATAATCTAAAGCAACTCCTTTTAATTAAGATGAAATTGATATTTTGTGTAGTTTAACATGTCTTGCCTATTCAGATCTGAAGTTCCAAAAATAGTAAAGCTGACCCATGAATTATTTATCATAAACTATTATGTGTAGCGAAATTTAACTTTAAAAAATTTAATTATCATTATGTATACTTTGATATTGAAATATATACCTATAATACATACTGTATAGCACATTAAGTCTATCTATATTATATATAGAGGATTTCCTCCATGTGTCTATCTACATTACATATAGCGGATTTCTTCCGCACGTCTATCAATGTTATAATTATATAGCGGATCCCCTTCCAAGCAGCTATCTATATTATATATAACGGATTCCCTCCTCACGACTATCTATATTATATATAGCGGATTCCCTTCTCACATCTATCTATATTATATATTGATTCCCTCCTCACGTTTATCTATATTATACATAACAGATTCCCTCCTCACGACTATCTATGTTATATATAGCGGATTCTCTCCTCACGTCTATCTATATTACAAATAGCGGATCCCCTTCCACGCGGCTTACCTATATTATATATAGCAGATTCCCTCCTCACGTCTATCTATATTATATATAGCGGATTCCCTCCTCGCGTCTATCTATATTACAAATAGCAGATCCCCTTCCACGCGTCTTACCTATATTATATATAGCAGATTCCCTCCTCACATCTATCTATATTATATATATAGCTGATTCCCTCCTCGCGTCTCTATATTATATATAGCGGATTCCCTCCTCACGACTATCTATATTATATATAGAGGATCTCCTTCCATGCGTATATCTATATTATATATAGCAGATTCCCTCCTCACGTCTATCTATATTATATATAACGGATTCCCTCCTCACATCTATCTATATTATATATAGCGGATTCCCTCCTCACATCTATCTACATTATATATAGTGGATTCCCTCCTCACGACTATCTATATTGTATATATTGGATTCCATCCTCACGTCTATCTATATTATATATAGCTGATTCCCTCCTCGCGTCTATCTATATTATATATAGCGGATTCCCTCCTCACGACTATCTATATTATATATAGAGGATCTCATTCCAGGCGTATATCTATATTATATATAGCAGATTCCCTCCTCACGTCTATCTATATTATATATAACGGATTCAATCATCACATATATCTATATTATATATAGCGGATTCCCTCCTCGTCACATCTATCTACATTATATATAGTGGATTCCCTCCTCACGACTATCTATATTATATATATTGGATTCCATCCTCACGTCTATCTATATTATATATAGCGGATTCCCTCCCCATGTCTATCTATATTATGTATAGCAGATTTCCTCCTCTGGTTGACTGTTATTTCTCATATTTTCATGAACTAGTGCAGACTCAGCCAACGGCCATGATCCAAAGTCTGTACTTCACGTCTTTTGTTTCATATG
Organism: Phoronis ovalis; assembly: GCA_028565635.1. Lineage (NCBI taxonomy): Eukaryota > Metazoa > Phoronida > Phoronidae > Phoronis > Phoronis ovalis. Next base: position 14,254 of record JAOXYB010023591.1, on the reverse strand, counting down.
ACATAAAAGCTATAACTGTAAACACTGAGGTTCTATTTTTAACCAGTCCCAAAAATAGTAAAGCTGATCGACCCATGACCTATTTACCATGAACTAAAACAAGTTCTATTTTTTAACCACTCCCAAAAATAATAGAACTGTAAACAAGATCTATTTTTAGCCATAACTGTAAACAAGATCTATTTTTAACCATGATGACCTAAAAGCTAATGGTGTAAACAAGTTCCATTTTTAACTAAGTATGATCTAATGTCTTGACCTAAAAACCAGCAGTATGTAAACAATGTCATAAAATAGAAAAAAAAATCGGTTGGTTTTTCCCATAAACTGTCGCACTAATAACTTTTTACCTGAGCATGTTCTAAACAGACATGGCATGTGAATGTTGTAGACAATGATAAAGTCTTCATACAGGCAAAGTCTTAGAATATAAGCTTTATTGTGTAAGCATTTAGGATTCCACCAAATTTATGTGTTAGTGACATCTGGATAAGTATTGTTAGTGTTTAGCAGTTCTTGTTTTAAACTGCTAAGCACTAACGTGCTCTTTGATATGCACATAACCTGTACATGTTCAGGGCTACCTAACATCCACGCCTATCACATGCAATCATTGATGAGCATTCACCCAAATTGTTGTGTAGGGACAGAATTAGTTTGACATTCACCGTCAAATCGTTGTGCAATGACAAGTTACGTTTTGCAATAACAGCTAGAGTTCTTTCATCAAACACCAATTTCATTGAAAATTCACCCTCGAAGACTTATAAGGGTCTATATTTTTAAGCATATTTTGAATAAATGATATATTATCTTAACTGATAAAAAATAAATTGGGTTGCTTATATTCAACCACACAATACTCTTAGTTACGTTTAATTTTGTTCAAATAATAAAAAATACAAGAATTATTTTGTTGGTGGTACTGTGATTGTAATGTAGGGGCGGATGCTATCGAAGTGAAAATGGAGGGATCGCATGCGTCTAGCTACTCTGATGTACATGTATAGTTGTGTATTAGTTATTTAGCGCTGCTTTAAGGAAAGGGCGAGTTATTAATAGTTTTAGTTTATTTGACTATTTAGTAGAAAATTAAACGTATAGTATCAAGAAAGTTTGATTGTATATACCGCACAAAATACGCAAGAATTCAATTGAGGTGATTACCTAATTTCGGATCTTTAAAATAGCTTTTTAATTTTGAACCGATTTAATCAAGTCGGTATTTTTTACCGTTACTCCATTCATTAAGTGATCAAAGGGTGCTCCACAATTAATTTTTTCATTTTTACTTTTCTAGTGAATTGTAAAGCTGATCTAGACGTGATCTAGTGGTAAACATAGTAAAGTTGTCAGAAATTGTAAATGGTAAACGAACTATATAATTGCAAAACATAATTTGTCACATACACAGCGATTTGGGTGAATGCTCAACGATTGTGTGTGATAGTCTGTGGATGTTAGGTAACCCGGATGTTTAGCAGCATACACTTACATCATCCATAATATATCGAGTTACCTGGCCTTTTTTAAAATTAAACACCTTTTGCTATAGTAGGTATAATAAATTTAATATAGACTGGAAAAAAGATAAAATGCGAAATGCATAAAATTTTGTTTTTCCTTTGCTATGGAAAATAACTGTAACTCAAGTGCTGGATGTCGAAACCCACCCCCGAAACTTTATATCCTTACATGTGTAGAAAATACTGTTTCTAGTATTCTGAATGATCGACTGACCATGTAGTAAAGAAGATCATTCATCAATTGATTCTTTACAGGAGACATCTTTAGTATGCTTAAAATCAACCTTCATTTTTCAGACTGTTTGATGCGTTTGCTTTGAAAATATCATTGTACTGTTCGTGCCTTTTCAGTGATTTGTTACTGCTATCATGTTAATAGATAATGTAATTTATCTACAAAACAAGAGATTTTATTTAATTATTAATACTTTTTATTTTCACCCCAAATAAAGCAGAAAGAATAGCACATTAAATGTTAAAGCAAAAAATAACAATAAAAGATATAAGTGCATGATATATCATTTTTCTACATTTGTTTAACCTCAATAGTAGTAAAGAACATTTTTTAATTGTACAAAAAAAAGCAGTATGATGGCAACTGTTTACACTGTCTTGCCCCATTGGTAATGTTTACTCTTTATAATTTAATGTTGTCGTGACTTTTTGAATTTAGACCTGCTCCGCTTTGCTATACAGGAACTTTTTTAATTGAACTACAAGCAGAGGATTTCCTATTAATTCATGTAGATATAATATTATTGTGCTAGCCATATCAGCGTACCCCAATTATAGTCTTATTACATGAATTATCATACTGCGAAGAGGTGTCTAACCCTGTGTTACTGTATCTTTTTTTTGCTAGTTTAATTGGTCTTAAATATTGGTGTTGAGTTGGTGATGGCTAAGACCATAATATATTGTAAGTAATTTCTGCAATTTTTAAGTAAACATCAGTTGCCATGAAAACTAGAATAAACTATCTAAAAATAACATCACAAAGTGATTGTGGAAAAAAAGGGAGTAAACAGTACCATTCACAGCAACAATTTTACAACCAGATTATTTTTGTCAAATGCAGAATTGAACTAATTTGAATTTAGGTAAACAACAAAATATAATCATATAGAAAGCACAATTCAGAAAACTTTAGTTGTATTACTTTAAACAATCATATATTTTCTTGCAGTGAAATGTAAGCAAATAGGCATTATAAAGTACATACATGTAAGTATACAAAAAAAGGCTGCCTAACATCAGCCGATTAGGACCTAACAATCATCTTTCAGGTACCCAGTTCATTTTATACAGACCAAATTTCTTGGACACACGTACACCACCAGTTTGTCAAGCACGTGTAATGTACAAAAGACAATATACACGCACCAAGTTCGTACCCTACTTAGAAGGTGTACGTGTCTTTTGCAATAGTGCAACGAGGGGGGGCAGTCAATATGAAAATGGGTACGCATGTTCCAACAAAATCTCACATGAAAGGGTACATTCATGTTGATTGCCCCCCGGGATTGGGTCCTTATGAATCAAATTGGGTCCATGAAAAACGATTATTGTAGGCTGCCATGACATACAAATAAGTAAATTGAATTGGTAGCTTGTGCATGTAATTAAAGTAAGGTTGGGTTCTTTTGAAAGACATGGGTACTGAGACGCACAACTCATGCTAAATCTTGTCAGTTTGCAATATCCCTGAGGTACGTGCACTGACTATTCCACAATTTATACTAAAAGCATATCTGTCAATGCTCCCGATCTCGTCGGGAGTCTCCCGATTCGGAGGCTCATCTCCCAATCTTCCGATCCATATTGAAAATCTCCAGATTTCAAAATTTTTCGGCTCATATATCACGGAAATATATGAAGGAAGACATATAGCAGTCGCCAAATTGGTATGTGCAATAAATGACAGCAAATTTTTTTTTTTTTGTTATTTTTAATGAAATAAGTTATAAAAAGGTCAAAATAAAAATGCATTGAATACTATGAAAGTAGTCCAAAATGGCTCGGAATGCATCAAATTAAGCCATTTTCCCAAAATTTTATGGGGGAGCATGCCGCAGGACCCACCTAGCCTTTGGCACGTCCTCGCTACCGCGTCCAAGGGAAAATCTCCCTATCTGGCATTTTCCAAAGTTGACAGGTATGCTAAAAGTATCCTAAAAACTAACCATGGATTTGCAGTTAAAAGTAACTGCCTCTCCTTAAATCCAAGTTTATTTAACAAATCTAATCAGAAATGTCATTCTATAATTCTAAAACTGGTTTTCATCAGAAACGAGTGAAATTCCCGTTCCATTTTTTTCCTCAACCAGTAATATTTATTATGCTGCTTTTAGGTATTGTAGCTGCAATATTTTCTATCAAGATACACCAATATTTTGAGTATTTTGTACAAAAATACTAACTTCAGTTATTTACTTCAGCCTGTAAGTCAAAGCTGAGAAAAAATATACTCTTCATTAATTTTCTATTAAAGAAGTAGAAAATATAAACTGCCCTGATCAGGACATTATATCATATGTCAATGCAATTAAAATCTGACTGTAAATTGAACCATCCTCTTTTATTACAGTTTAACTGTTACCATTGACATGGTCCTCTATACTAAAATGATGCCATCCAGGCAACTTTAATATGAGACACAGATCATGCTAGTCAGTTTGCTATATACTCAATATCCCTGAGGTGCACTAACTATTGCACAATTTATACTAAAAGCATATCTGTCAATGCTCCTGATCTCGTCAGGAGTCTCCCGATTCGGAGGCTCATCTCCCGATCTTCCGATCCATATTAAAAATCTCCCGATTTCAAAAATTTTTGTTTCAAAATTTTTCAGCTCATATCACGGAAATATACGAAGGAAGCCATACAGCAGTCACCAAATTGGTATGTGCAATAAATGATAATGACAGCAAATTATTTTTTTTTGTTATTTTTAATGAAATAAGTTATAAAAAGGTCAAAATGAAAATGCATTGAATACTATCAAAGTAGTCCAAAATGGCTCAGAATCCATCAAATTAAGCCATTTATTCAAAGTTTTATGGGGGATCATGCCGCAGGACCCCTAGCCTTTGACATGTCCTCGCTACCGCGTCCACGGGAAAATCTCCCTATCTGGCATTTTCCAAAGTTGACAGGTATGCTAAAAGTATCCTAAAAACTAACCATGGATTTGCAGTTAAAAGTAACTGCCTCTCCTTAAATCCAAGTTTATTTAACAAATCTAATCAGAAATGTCATTCTATAATTCTAAAACTGGTTTTCATCAGAAACGAGTGAAATTCCCGTTCCATTTTTTTCCTCAACCAGTAATATTTATTATGCTGCTTTTAGGTATTGTAGCTGCAATATTTTCTATCAAGATACACCAATATTTTGAGTATTTTGTACAAAAATACTAACTTCAGTTATTTACTTCAGCCTGTAAGTCAAAGCTGAGAAATAAATATTGATACTCTCCATTAATTTCTATTAAAGTAGAAAATATAAACTGTCCTGCTGATCAGGACATTATATATCCCATGTCATTGCAATTAAAAACTGACTGTAAATTGAACCATCCTTTTTCATTACAGTTTAATTGTTACCATTGACATGGTCCTCTATACTAAAATGATCCATCCAGGCAACTTTATACTGAGGCACACAGATCATACTAAATCTTGTCAGTTTGCAATATCCTCAATATCCCTGAGGGGCACTAACTATTCCACAATTCCACACTAAAAGTATCCTCAAAACTATATAACCATGGATTTGCAGTTAAAAGTAATTGTTTCTCCTTAAATCTAAGTTTATTTAACAAACCTAATCAGCAATATCATTCTATAATGCTAAAACTGGTTCCATCAGAAACGACTGGAATTCCCGTTCCAATGTTTTCCTAAATGCTTAGGTTTATTTCAGCCTATAATTCAAGGCTGAGAAATAAATATTAATACATTTTCTATTTAAGTAGAAAATATAAACTGTCCTAATCAGGACATTATCCCATGTCCCTGACCAAATTGACCCTCTTTTTTTACAGTTTAATTGTTACCATGCACAAGGTACTTACATATATCTATTAATACTGAAATGATGTCATCCAGGCAGCTTTATAAAGAGCCACCGATTCAAACTCCTTAGAACTTTGTTAGCCAATCAATTCAATTTGTTTGAACACTGTAGCTTGATGCTTGTTCTAAGAAAAGGACTTAACAATGTGTTGTATCCTACCAAAAATGTGTACAAGAAAGTTTAATTTGCTACATTTCATTGATGTAACATTATCATAAATTAGAAGATACCCGATTAACCTTTAAAGGTCCGAGAACCATTCAGCGCAACTTATTGCAACCATAAACCTTGTCAAATTTTTGACAGTTAAATCAAAATATAACATAGCAAAAATATACATTTTTGGAAAGGTAGACTTTGAAAATTTACTTTTCCTATCTGAGACATATATGTAATTATGTAGTGAGAAAGGAGACCATTTTTGGTAAAAACTCCCATTTAAAATAAACAAATTTCAAAAAATAAAGATCTCTAAACGGTTTCTAATATTTTCAAAATATTGGTTTATTCAAAAGTTATGACCTTTTACAGTTTATTATAAAAAATGGAGAGTAATTATAAAAATTAGAGATCCGTATTGGAAGTAAATTTTAGCAAAGTTTCAGCTTTGTATATGTAGCGGTCTTGGACAATTTATTTTTTGAAGTTTGTGTTTTGAAAAAATGAGTTTTTACCCCGGCAAAATGGCCTCTCTGATAATTACATAACCATGAGAAAACCAAGTACAATAATATTTGCATAACCCTTATAAGTACTTTTCCAAAAATGTATACTTGAAGTTGTTAGTTCTTGTTAGAACTTTGTTACTTTCCATTGAATTTGATAGAACTTTGAAATCTGAGATTCTTTTGAACAAATTGAACTCATTGGACTAATGAATTGAACTCATAAGCTAACAAAGGTTCTAAGGAAGACGGTTGTTTGACTCTTTATATTTTAAAAGCTTTGATGAAACAAGGCAAATAAATGATAAAAGTTAAAAGCAGCTATATGATGTCATTGTTTCATAATACACTGATACTGGCTATTAATAAAATACTTGTCTTAATAAATGACTTTTGGCAAGCTATTACACACATTTAAGAAACAGACTAACTAAAAATAAAGCAAAAATGGAAAATATGTTACTCATATTGCGAGTTTGCTGGGGTAGAGGCTTTAGCTTGCTTTCTTATGATAACCACATTCCCAGGAGTTTCATCCTCTTTGGTTTCATTCTCTTGAAGAGCCATCAAAGTTTCTTCCATACTTCCTTTAAAATAAAGGTAAGTATGATGTATTGTGTATATAGTATACATTATCATTACTGGCCAACTTCCATATTATTTATGTATGGTGTACATTTGTACATGTGTTTTCTGCGAATAAGCATTAATTTATACAATTTGCATAATTATAATCCTAGTTTTGAGCATTATCCATTTTATTCCTATCTTCATAACATTACAGTGATCAATTCAGTGTACATGATACATGAATTAAGGAACATAAAACAAGCCAAAATAATTACTCTTTGAATCTCTGGATGGGTCACCACTGGTTTTCAGATTCTTTTTTGAAATTTAATTTGAAGTATAATTCATCAAACATGGCCTTTTCAGTCCTTCATAAAAGTAAGCGCAATAAACAGTAGGGTCTGTATCAAATAAATAGAACAAAAATATGAGGAAAAATGTCAAAAATGATACCTTGACGGGCAACATACATGTTGTTGCCATCTCCTACTTGGCTCATTTCCAAAGGTCCATGAATATTGAAAGTTTGGTAATAATTAATAACAGTTACCTATTAAAAGAGAGACATAGTTTTTAATGAAAAATACTCATATTCATTGTTAAGAATTTGCAAACAATTCAGCTTATGGATTTGGTGATGTCAACCTCATTGCAAATTACAACTCATTTTTAATTTTACCCGTTTGTACTATGCCCTTTATTTAATTATTTATAACATAACAAATAACGATAACATGAGCTGCATCTCTTTGCAAATGGTAGTAAAATGTAATCCTTGATAGTTTCTACTATTAACATTACTATTCTTTATCTCATTTCTTTGTATGTACTTAATATGTGCTTATGAATTTCAACAATAAACAAAAGTACTATAATATTACCTTTGAGTGACCTTTTGCCTTCTGTCCACGTTTCTTCTTGACTAGTGACAAGAACTTTCGGACACCTGCAAACATATGCATTTACATGAAAAATAATGAAAAACAGCAATGAAAAAGTGGTAAAAGTTATGGTGATGGGTAACCTTTGAAAGCATTTAGTTTTTTGAGTAAAATAGTTATTAAATTACTGATTAATTGTGAAATTTAACATATTTTCATTAATAGTTTTACATGATAAACATTTGTTTCCTAAATATTTAGATTCTTAACTAGATAAATGATATATTTTGTTATATGTATATTCGACTCTCCTGTGTCACCCTAAACATTATGTTATTTTCAACATTTTAGTAAAAGAAATGTTAACATTTATTTTATAAACCCTTTTTTACAGAGCTGTGACTAACTTCTTATTACTGTTACTGTGAATTTAATGATTTTTCCAACTTTCATCTTTGATCTTTCACCTTTCATCTTTCACCTTTCATCTTTGACGTACAAATACACCCTTCCGTATTGCATTGAAATTTCTCAAAGCCAATTAAACATCAATTAAAAGCATATGCTTTTTCCAGTTAATATGATATATTTGGCTTCATTAAGTAAACAGTGAGCTCCAAAAAATTATGCACTAAGACTAAAAGAAGCCTTGTTTAACGGTGCGATTGCTTCAAAGGTTGGATTTTTATTATATTTTTGAATAATGCATTAATTATAAACAGCTTATCTTTTTGACGGTGTGGCCGCTAGCTATTCAGGTATTCCACATTTTATAACTCCTGTGCACAAACAATGTGAACAAAATCTTCCTTGCCTTATCACAAACTAATTAAATTGCAGGGGTTAAGATGATTATATGTTTGGGATTTATACAGTATATTTAATATGACTGTATTTCAAAATACTTCCGAGTGCATGCCATTTTTAAAGATCTCGTTTGGTGACCTCTTTCGCGTGCTAGGATACGGATCAGGATACGGGTCAGGCGAAGAGTTTTTCATTTTTTCGAGCTAGCTCAAGAATTAAGTCATCAATTTGCTACAAAAACACTCAGCAATTTTTAATTGGAGATACTCGACCAAGGCATCCAAACCCCACCCACACACCTATGAACTATATCCGATACCCCGGTACGTCTGCACCGAAACCAGCACAGGGTTATAAATTAATATTAGTGATAATTTCCGCCGGGTGCTAAATACAGTTACATACCGTACATTCTTACGTTTAATTCAATTTCAAGTTGGCATATCTCTTCCTGCCAGTGCAAACGCAGGGATCGTCTCTTCGTATACAGTCAGACTCTTGTCACGGTATATAGGAACGCATGTCAGAGTATTCCCTTGGCATTATAGGAACGCCTTTTTATGTGAGAATATTCTCTAGGCATTGCGGAGATGGCGTATCTTTGTGATCTAGTACATCTGCATTTCTTATTTCAAGTTGATATTCAGACTATCTATTTTATGATATTGCAAGTCAGAAAATTAATTTCTTTAGTGATAAATTGTAATACTAACTAATAGATAAAATGAATAATGCCCCTTCATGTCCAGGAATACCACGACATTCAAATGCTGATCTTTAGTATGACTCATTTCGTATATTATGATATTTTAGATTGCAACCTCAATGGGGTTTGTGCCTTCAATGAATTAGGTGGGATTTCTCTTATGGCACGTGCATCTTTACTATTCGCCGACTATCGAATGCACTGCAGCTGATAAAAATGGGTAACTTGCCTTCCATTATTTTTAACTGCTCATCCACGCTCGCCTCTGCACTAGTTTCCTTGTTTTTGTCCTGGGGTTTTCCTTGGTTACAGTTCTGGCAAGTCTGTTTTAGGGGATTCCCCTTAAAAAATTGAAGAACAAGTGTAATGTGGTGATTGGCTTCCTCTGAGCAGGTGGTCTCTTCCCTATAATGCGCATGCGGTATGTGCCGCGGTAGATTTGCATAATGCCAGACCAAAAAGAAACCTTGTTTAACCGGCGCAGCCGCTTTCTTTTTATTTTAATTTTATTTTTGTTTAACAGGCAAGATCGCAGGATCTGAATTTTTTTTAAATAGTTTTTCTTTTCGCTTAACACTAGAAAAAGCTCAACCAACTAAATGTTTTTTAAGGGCTTTCGCTCATTGGACACTTTTTTTAAATGAAAATAAAAACCGCCTATTGACTCAGATTTTGAGGGCTTTCGCCCGCTAAGCAACCTATCTTTTTGGTGTGGTCTAACAAACGATTTTTTGATACTATATACTATAAGTTTTTTTACTTTGTTATTATGATTAACCTATAATTTGGAATTCACTGCTTAAAATTTTTAAGTTTATGATTAATTGACATTTTTCTAGGCTATAAGTGCATGAAACTTAAAAATATGTAAATTTGGTTGTAAAGCATATATTATACGTTCACACTGAAACTATGATATTTCGTAATTATGATATGTAGAGATAAAGATTTTTTCCCTTAAACTAATGATTTATGTTTAGCCAGGCTATCTTGGACAAGTCTAGCGCCGCGAGACCAAATCAAAAAATGTTTGCTTGTGGTACAAACCAAAACCAAATTTTTGCAAAAATAGAAGGAGAACTCCAAAATTTAAAAACCCTTTAAGCAACAGTCCATTTTCTTTAATGTTTCGAAAGTACATAACATGGTATAGTGGTTGGCAAACCAACTTTCTTAAACTTTTTAATGATTGCAATTAATAAAAAAATAAAAATTAAAAAATATCAATCCAAATCCGCATAATTTAAGTACATACATGTATCACCGGGTTGGTTTGCCAGACATGTGGCTGGCATTTTTATAGTAACTTGTATTATATATTTCATGTTTATGGGGATGAATTAAAGTCAGGAGTTGACAGTAAGGGGCGCAATACTTGAAATTTGACCATCCCCGGGATCCTTATGAGACCAAATGGTTATTTGAAAGTCAAAGATCACATTAAAATGCGTTCATACCCACCAACTTATAGCCTTCGCGAATCTACCTTCGAATCGTCCAGTATCGCTTCGTCTGTCTCGAAATTGGCGCAACGTAACATGCTCTCTAGGGAACAAACATGGGCGCCAGTCGGTCATGTTGGAAGTAATCGAGGTCAAAATTATACCCGACCTGTACTTTGACCTGACCTTACCTTGTACCGAATATGAAGATGATCCGACGAAAGCTGAAGCCCTATAGCTTATAGCGAGAAAAAAACAAGGTTACATACGACAATGACGACCACAACGACGTACGCGTACAGTACGACTATATGCCCATCCACTATACATAGTGATGGCCATAAAAACTAGGAATGGTAAAATCGGCGCAGCCGGGGCTGATCTGAGGATAAGATATAGTTTGGGTACTAAAGATATAATTGTTTCTATATTTGCTTTAAAAAAGACCAAAACAAGTCAAATAAAATAAATGCCCGAATAAAATACAAACTTTAGCAAAGTTTCAGCATCTATCATCACTGCATCTGTATCAGTGCTGGCGACCTCTGATTTACGGTCTCCAACAAAGATCATCAACAATGATAAAGGTGCCGAAAGCTTTGATGATTAGCTTAACAGTATGTTCTGTAGCCGCAGTCGGAACAAAACCATCCATTAGTGTTTCGTACCTTCTCAACTAACCTCTTGGCTTAACCATAGTATTTTTTTGTTATATGCCTTCAATTTAACAAGAGCGAAATAATTACGCCTTTAAACTTTTACCAACAGAGATGAGCCTTTCTCTCTGCGGATCCATCGTTGCTTACCACATTTATTCTGTCATTATGACTCATTCTGAATATGTATCGCCGGGAGCTTGTTTATTTTTGCTTAGCAGACTATAGCTAAATTCTGGCAGCACAGCATACGTGTGATAGACCTCCTACCCGCTTAGTCCACTGTTATTGTGAGCTGCAGTTTGATTGGTGTCAAGACTTTTGTGACACTTTATATAGAAATAAAGGGATTATCGTTCTTCTGCTTTTCGAGATAATAAACAAAAATTGACTATGGTTAAGCCAGACGTTAGTTGAGATGGTACGGAACACTAACGGATGGATTTATTCAGACTGGTTCCGTAGTTGATTAATATTTTATTATTTGTTGATAATAGAAGCATCATACTTCTAGTTCACACCTCATCCATGTCTTGCTCTTCAATTTCTCTGTCACTGTATTGTACTCCCTATTGTTATTGTTGAGGTTTGTGTGTGTTTCTCTCAGGATAATATTCATAAAAGTTGATTCGCTTTATTATTGGTTAGTTAGAATAATTTACAGAATCAGTTATATACATTTAATATATCAAACATCTCTCAGTCAAGTTGGAACTCAAGAATCACCTGACCGCCTAAGAACCAAGTTCTCTCTGATCACCGGATTTAATTACTCGTGCTACTGGTAATTGAACTCTCATGTACAACTCTCGTTTATTTAACTCGTTCGTACCTAAATATACAGAGGGAATGGGACGACGATTTTTGCCCGGTTTGTAATCCCATAATTGATAAAAACATACGTTATTGACCACAGACTATACAGTATACATGTATTATACTATGTTAAAAGTTATGAGTTTTGCACTCTGATTCTGGATATAATTAATATGTCAATCATATACAGCTTGACACAATAACGCTTTTCCCATCGCTCTTCTTTATTTAAATTATTAACAGTTATCTACAGTTAAAGGAAGTTGCTCTTTTTATGCTGATTAAATTTTCCTACATTTTTAATAAAAGTAGGGTTAGGGTTAGGGTTAGGGTTAGTTTTTATCAAATATCAGTTATTAACTTAGTTATAAATGTTTTGCATTTTAGTTATGTCGATGATAGGGATGAATTTATAGATGAAGCTATTGTTGACAAAACCACAGAAATAGTCCAAATGACGAATCTATGAGTAAACAAATTATTTTCTTGTTGTACACAGTATATACATTGTTTTAGCTTTACTTAAAAAGCTACATGGGTTACTTTAGAGTTATAAAAGGATCTACCTTTTGTCTCCATAATTTATTGCATAATAAAAACTAATAACAATTATTCCATTAAATTTAAAGGCCTAATAATGCTAATTGCAAATGAATTTCTTCATTTTAGAATTAATCATTACAACGAAAAACGTCTCTGAGAAAGACAGTGATTGAACTGCGCCTTACGCCCTTATTGTGTATTTTTGCAGTGTGTTATATATCTGAAAGCAATGACTGAAAGAATTGACGAATAAGATTATGAATAGCTAGTCTCAGCTCGAAAATGATAGAAATTGGGTAACACATGCCGAACGTCATAGTATTTTGTTGTTTGGGGGATTCTGTGACAGTATCACCAGGAACTGGAGTAACTAGCTGTAAGAACTTACAACTAAATTTTAAAAGTTGTTTATCATTATTTTATGTATTATTTATTAACATAAATATCAATCACAAAAGCAAAGTTTCGTGTGTCGTACTTTAATCAAAAAATAAGTTGATAGTCTTAATTATGAAACTAAAGAATGAAAATCCTATCCAAAAGGATAAAGAATTCAACGTAACTAAGTGTACATATGGCGAAAATAACATTTCATTATATTTTGACATATCATAGACATTAATTAAACGTTTAATTTCCTTTAGGGTCAACATAATATCAGGAAATTTATTCCTCTCATCAGGTGTACGGAAACGCATGGCATTTGTAACTCTCACAATCTTGTAGGATGTGTCCGTAAATAAATTACTTTCATGGCTTCCTTCTCCAATCCATAATCTCTTTTAAACATGCTATTAATTAAAAACATCAACATTCAGATGTTTATAAAACGAAAACGTCTGATAAGCTTGAATTGTCATAATCATTTGATTGGATCCTCTTTGTATGGCCAAGTAGTCCATCTTCACTATTTTGCTGATGTTCTTGGGATGTCAACGAACCTTCCAAGGAATTACCTACATGATACGTGACCAAGCTGGATGTTGTAAAAGAATCTCGAGTTAAGCAAACTTCAGTTACACCGTCTGCATCTGAACGGTCACTGCTGACGGAATTACTGATTGGAACGTCAATGTTATCAACTTCTAAATAATCACTATCCTTTGTTAACAAATCCTCAATTCGTTGTCTTAGTAACGAAAACGATGGTCGTTCTGCTGAATATTCATTCCAGCATGATAACATTATAGCGTACCTACAATTGTTAAACAAAATTACGTTTGTACTGAAATGCACGTATTTGGGTGGTCACTATATTGCTTGATGTACCAACTACCTGTAAACAAAGGTCTCACTAGGGTTTTAAAGTATTGAGCATTCATTGCATGGCTGCTGGTTAGCATGTTCTGATTCATATATGCTGTTCTAAACACAGGTGCGCAGTTCGACATCAAGGCACAATATCGAATGAAGTATCGTACGGGACTAGACTCGATCGCCAATAAATTTGGTACAGCTTTTGAATATACACATTGAGCACGTACTGTATATATACATGTATATATACATATATATATACTATACATGTATATATACATTTATATATACATATATATACACAC